>JASAMW010007706.1:0-19235 GCA_030247985.1 Epsilonema sp. ZAB3_2
ACAGCTAGCTTCAACTGGAACGTCTGATGTAGATAGCTGCTTGCGTCAGTCTGCAAAAGTCAAAAGAAATGCAGTTATTAGGTTAAACCGTGCTAGCCTAGGCCTGAAGTCTGTTTTCTTATTTCAGGCTCTGGAGCGACGTCAACGATGTGGCTGATGGTCATTGGTCAAGCTTTTGCATTCTCCCTCTGCCTCAGATCGGCGCCCTTCTATCCTGCACGCAGGAGGAAGTTCGCCTTTTACAGGCCAAGGAATATCGCTCAAGCTTGGCCAAAAACAGCTGCGCTGGAGAATGCTGGGGCAGCTGCTGCAATGGCGATCCTCCAGCAGTTGATCATCCATCGCTGGGGACTGGAGAATGGAGATGTCTGCTGGGTAGGAGCGGAGGATCGATGGACCAAGATGGAGAAGTCCAACCACGTCTGCTGGCGGCTCCACTGGAAAGCACTGGAACTGCGTTTCACATAAAGATTCGTCGAGCGATGGCAGATGAAGGTAGTTGTTGTGGTAGTAGCAGTTGCGATGGCAGATGGGTGGTAGCCATAGGGTGTAGAGATGGCAACTGCAGAAGAGAATGAAGTTGTGCCATCGTGAAGATTGGAGCCAGCTGATAGCCATTGCAAGTGAGGCGAAGAATGGCCATTGTCTGTGACCACTGGGCAGAGATGTCCATCACTGCAGGCAGAGCAAGAGTTGTTAGTTGGGGCCGTCTGTAACACTGCTGCCAAGTATGACGTCAGAGTTTCAGGTCACATTGAGCCCCATTACAACTCCGTCATCGCTGGACATCGCAGCATCCTGAATTCATCCATCGAAGAAGTGGTGAGTGATGGTTAGATGGAGACGACATCAGAGGGGAACGTCTGAGAGAAACAGTTCACCAGTTGCATGCAGGCATCGCGCAGTGAGACCAATTCACTCTGCACCGGCGTTGACGGCATGCTTGCCAGTCCCTTTCCAATAGTAGTAGGCAGGGACATTCAGTGCAGACAGTTTTCACAAGCGTCTAATCTTCTAGACGTGAGCTGAGTAGCCTGCCAATCTCACGCCGGGATCTTCACTTGTAGAGTTTCCGGTACTCCACAGGATGTAGCGGTGAGGCCTGCAACCATAGAAGCCGGAATCAGCTGATCAGGCTGACCAGTCGCTACTGATCTGCGGACGGCTGACCCTCGCCCACATTGGGATGACCCCTGCCGCAGCAGCTGACCACCCCGTCTGAAGGAAAGGCGATCGTCCACTCGTCTGAACTCGACCGGCCTCTACTGGAATTCAACCCCAGGGAGCGACAGGACTATCAACCAGGACCGAGTTACCCCGATTGGCCTGGGCCACTTCCGGACGTGACACACACGTCTGAATCCGACCCACTGTAACGCCCCGCGTCACAGCAGGATGACGAATCGCTACTAACTGTCTACCCGTTCCTGTATGCCTACCCCTGTCCCAGAAACCGACAAGGAAGCAGCAACAGGTACACAGTTATTAGTCTACCTTACGTACATACAAGCAACGGTCTGACTGTAGATGAGTAGGTTAGAGGTCTGAAGCGGGGCAAGGCGACGATGGAAGAATCGAAGATACGTTGATTGCCGTAACTCAAGAGCTTATAAAGAGCCCATAGTTTACTGATGACTGAAGTACATACACAGTAGCATATTGCAGATACGAACGATAAAACAAGGCTGGTAGTAGGATGTCTTCGTCTGAGATCGAAGGCGGGGCAGCTCTTGACTGGGGTACTGAACGTCAGCCCGCTTCACAGTACTAGGCGTGGGGCTCATTCGCCCTACTCCTCATACTGTTAAGTGGTACGTCAGACCAGATGATGGCGGCAGCTGGCAGGGACGCTGACGAGACGAGTAGGCGCCGTCAAGAAGTCGAGTCGAACTGAGGAATCTGCTCCTGCACTCCCCTTTTATATGATACATAACTGAGCGGGAGGGGTGAGCAGCATTTCTTACGCGACGCGTGCGCGTCTGAGGGACTGGATTTGCATTGTCCGTTGCATACCCCTGTATGCAAATGCGTCTGCCGCGCTGGCGTGAGTCCAGAACTTTACAGCAGTTGAACAGAGAGCAAGCAAAATATCCGATGATGAAACGAGAAGCTTCAGCTGGAGACGACGGGAAAAATATTTTGAATTTTGATATTGAAATTATTTCCTAAAATCTGGAACTAAAATAGCAAAATTGTATTTTTCATTTTTCTGAAAGTAATATTTCGTCGCTCAATCAACCCGGCGCAAAGGTTGTCAAAGTTCAGCAACTTCAACAAAGTTGTCCAACTTACATATAGAGAAAAAACGCCGGCCCCCTTTGGCTGTACGCGCAGATTCTGTTGGTCCTCCTTTGCCTAATATATAATCTCTATACAACAACCAAAACAACCAACGTTGACTTCCTAAAATATGGCTCCGCCTAAATGACACACTAGTTGCGAGTGTGAAGAACCATGATCAATCAATATACCCTTATTGAAATTGTGGGGTAGCGTGGGGACAGTTGGTCCAGAACATGCAGCAGTGTAGTCTAGACTCTAGAGTGACTGAAAAAATGGAAAACTTCCAATGTCATAGGCGTTCAAACAAAATAGCACGAATTCGCACGGAAAATATGGATGCAATTTTAGGTGTTGAACTTACAAGGCACTGAGAGCTGGGTGGTGAATGGTAATATATGTTTTGTGCAGGCGCTTGGGCAGACTTCAGCTCAGGCTGAGGCTGAGGCTTAGGGCTTAGGTATTGGATGCAGAAGGGTAGGCCTCAGCCTCAGCCTTTGTCTAACACTCTGTCTGTGTGCCTGTGCAAAATAGATAATACCATGCACCACCCAGCTCCCTGGGTCCTCTTGCATGGACACGGCAGATATCCCAAATTACCCCCACTACCCTATTACAAGCGTTGGCTCAAATATTTTCCTGCTACCCTGCCCATTTGTTGCTTCGACAATGTCTGTTGCGCCACTTTGTTTGTATGCGCCATTTAGGCAGATCCTATTTTCAAGAAGTCCACTTTGGGTGCGATTGGCAACAACGAATCCGCGCAGAACGCAGAGCCGCAGAACGCAGAATAAATTGCGCAGAACGCAGAGACGCAGAATACAGGGTGTAAATGGCGCAGAATAGTGATTGCTTAGCGTGCTGTGATGTTTAGAAAAGACGCATCAAGACATGTACTCCTAGAGAGCTGCACGCGCCCACCAAAACCTGGGTGGGAAAGTTAGTTTGACAATCTCAAAATTTCAAAAACTTTTTGGTAAACTAATAGTGCCACTCCTAAAAGCTTGCATTAGTGCAGTCAAAGGTCAACACAGCACCCTGGCAAGAAGCCATAATGAGGTAAATTTGGTGGGAGGTTATCATTGGGAGGTTGGGAGGTTATCATTGGGAGGTCAGGGGGTTATCTGGGAGGTTACGTTAGCGTTCAACCCATCAGTGAAGAAGATCCATTGACGTGTTTGAAGTGACTGGCGCTGGGCGAATGGTTATATCTATTTTGCGCAGGCCGACAGATGGACTTTGAGGCTTAGGCTGAGGCTTAGGCTTTGGCTGAGGCCTACCCCTCTGCATCCAATACATAAGCCTAAGCCTTAGCCTCAAATGAAATGAAATACAAACCACAGTGAAATGCAACTCCAACTGATTTCTTTACTTATGGGTCTAATGTTAAAATAACCTCCCTAATAACCTCCCAACAATAACAACAATCAATAACAATAATAACAACAACAATCTTTGCACACTATATGTGAGTTTTATGTTGTGTGAAAATATCTGCACTGTACAAATGCCTGCAATGCATTGACAATGCCATCACAGTTGGCATTCATATTGACATCTGCATCAGCATTCAAGCTGTGTTTGTGCCAGCGGAAACGCAGTGCAAACGTTGGTGATCAGCATCCATTTCGAATGAGACATTATTGGGAGTGGCACTTTTAATTTACCAAGAAGATTTCTAAAAATTGAGTTTGGCAAACTTAGTTTACCACTCAGATTTTGAGTGAATTTTGCCTTGCGCAGGCGCGCGTGGCGCCCTGATTTCTAGGAGTACATGGCTGAATCGTCCTTCTAAACTTCGCAGCACGCTAAGTGATTGCCATACAAAAAGATTCTGCGCCATTTACACCCTGTATTCTGCGTCTCTGCGTTCTGCGCAATTTATTCTGCGTTCTGCGTCTCTGCGTTCTGCGCGGATTCGTTGTTGCCGTGCGATTTGGGTGTTTTGGTTGTTGGTTGTTTTGGTTGCGTATTAGTTATTACCTGTTTCCAAGCCAAGCAAAGCAAGGCTGTTTCCGACGCAATCGGATCTCGGATGGACTAATGTTGATAGCCAACCTTTACTTGTTTTAGGTATTTCTTGAACGCAACTTGGCGCAGCATGTCAGGTGACAAACTTGATCAAGCGTCCCCACCTCCGAGGCAAAGGTATATGCGATATGTTCCACTTACGTCGCCTATAGTCAGTGGGACGATCAAGACCGTGCTTGACAATTTTGCCGCTCCCGTGGCATTTTAGTAAATCTGGCATTTCTATACAAGAATAGCAAGCGGCTTTTCGATCCTTTTTCAAACACTCTTGCTATTCTTGTATAGAAATGCCAGATTTACTAAGATTGCTACGGAAGCGCGAAAATTGTCAAGCACGGTCTTGATCGTCCCACTGACTATACTTCTTATATAAGCTTATAGTCGTGTCGTGTTTTCCGACCATATATTGCGTCGTATTACCGTTTGTTGCGTCTTTTCAGAGCTGCTTCACATGGTCGCGTGCATTTCAAGGAGAGTCAAGTCACGCCAGATCACAGCGGGGAAATTATCGTGCGAAAGTTCAAAGAACACAGTTACGACGCACATATTGGCTTTCTTCAGGTGCTATTTTGGTTCCGTATTTTGATTTGCTTGCTCCTGAATTACAAAAATGGCTTTTTCTACGTTTTTACCTTTGGCCCAAAAGCTTCTCATGCCGCGTTGTTTTGTGGTTGGGTATTTGAAGTCACCAGTCTTGGTATTTGAAGGCGCTTAGGGGCCGAACCCCCTCCACAAATCAGTCTAGGATGCCTTATGCCGCGTTCAGATTAGTGACGTACATACCAGTGATGTCAACTCGGACATTTTTGAAAAGAGTAAAGTAAAGTAAAATTACTCAGCAGTGTAGGGTTCCGAGTAAAGTTGAGTAAATTTACTCAGCTCATAGCCTAACCGAGTAAAGTAAAGCATAAATGGCAGAGTTACTCGAGTAAAATTTATACGTACACATGACCTGTAATAATCGCAATACCAGCTTGCCACACTATTCATCATGTCAAAAATTGATGTTCCGATGCAATTGGGCATCAGACGCTGTTGGAGTCGCATAAATTTATGGTTAACTTTTGCCATTCAGATCGCTTGGATTCTCCAGCTTGCCGTTCGTATAAGCATTTTATGCTTGAATGTACGCCTATGCATGTGTTTACTCGAGTAAATTTACTCGAGTAAGTACTGAGAGGACGTGGACATTTTACTCGAGTAAAAATTTTACTTACTCGGCGAGTGGCAAATTTACTCGAGTAACCTGTCATTATGACTGAGTAAAAGTAAAGTCGAGTAAGGGAATTTTGCACTGAGTAAAGTAAAGTAAAGTAACTCAGCCCAAAATCAGCTGAGTAACTCGAGTAAAGTAACTTTAATTTTTACTCTGACATCACTGGTACATACCCCGTACGTCCGACGTAAAAGCATGAACAGCCACGGACTTTGTCACGTCGTACGTCTTATATCTGAGCGGTAATTATAGGTATTGTGTAACGTGTGAAACAGTTAGTTCTATGTTTTACAGGATAAGCGTAAGTACGACATATCCTTTACGATGCCGTTTTTTATGGGGGAAGAAGTGTCACTGCAGAACTCAGTACCTAACCTGAGAATCAAAGGATTCAAAACCAATCAACGTAAGCTACGCAAAAGGACTTTTACTGCCTTGTGGGTTAACCCCCTCCGTAATCTCAGATGGCCGCCTGGCCGCAACATCCACTTGCGGCCACCCTGGGCCACCTCACGACTATGGGCGGCCAAGGCCGCAGGGTGGCCGCAAGGGGGTGTGTGTGGCCAGGCGGCCATCTGAGATTATGAAGGGGTTAACCCACTTCATAAAGCTGAGTGGTCACAAGCCACTTCTGCGGCCATTGTCACCGTTTCTTTGATCGGTATTTTTTGTTATTAGTAGGCAATTGCACGACTAGATATATTTTTACTTTCAGATAAATCTCAGCATGAAGTTTCGCTGGAATTGACTGTTGAAACAGAAGGACCAATCGAAACCGACCTGAAACTGCAGGGGACTAAGCCCTACCTACTTAGATTATCCTATACCTCGCTGGGTGAGTGTCTCAATCTCTCATTCTCATTTACTATGCTATCTTTACCCCTCCCGTTATTGTAGAGGTTACGATCATCATGCAAGTGAATGAGTTGCAGGTGTGGGCAAAGGCACACCAACGCTGAAGAAAGGCGTGCACTGTATTGGACATGAAGACGGCGTGGATAGTGATATTTCGGAAATTCTAGGCGAAGGCAAACAGCACTCACATCACAAGAAATCCGCGAGTTGAACACTCAGTTTCTTTCTACGCTGCTGCAGCCCAACCTACCGGCATTATTCAGTCTTCGTCGTTCCGTGGCATATTCCTGCGTCCATTCAACGCTGCGTTGTCAGAATTCTGCCCGAGCAGAAGTATGGAACTGCTGCGCGTAGTGTGCAGTTATTGCCGCTACTTGCCACGTACGCCTATGTTTACGGATACTCATTTATGGTACGTTCGTATACCAGTACTATAGTTGTCCGTCCAGCGAGACTAGGCGCTGATAGACTCCAAAGCATGGACCGCTTCAAAACATGGACCTCTGAGGAAATGCAAGGACTCCTAGACCGCGTACTACTAGTACCACTGTTGGAGTACGTGTGCTATTAGGAGTCCTTGTATTTACTCAGAGGTCCATGTTTTGAAGCGGTCCATGCATTGGAGTCTATCAGCGCCTAGTGTATATGGGCTGTATTGTACTCGGAGAAAAATCCATGAATTCTATTTTTCGCAGCGCGCCCATGCTCAGTTACAACTCTAGCTGGAAGGACTACAATGCGGATGGGTTTTATGTGTTGTGTTCGTTGTTTGTATGTATGTATATGTGCTATGACTACTAGATTCGGCAATGGCTAAGGCCAGATATTTGATCCCCTTCCATACAAACGGCTTAGATGCCCCGATAAATAATACGCGCATTATCCTGTTGTTTTTGGTATGGTTGGGGTAGTAGGCTATCTCTGAATGAACTCGTAATTATTCTACTCATTTGCGTGAAGTGAACGGTAAGGTACGGTACATACCTACATAGATACTCCGTGTGTTGATTGACCGAAATATTTCTCCCTAGTACGTATGTGATGGAACACGGCGTTTAGTCTAATATTGTATGTTCACTATTGATGGTGCCTCTTATACTGCTTTATGTACGAACGGACGTCCTATTGTTTGTTCTGGGTAGAGTCCTGTATCAGTGAAATGTCAACTTCTGTACCTTTTCTGTCGATGCTGTATGTGCAGTACGTGCAGTTTTCTGTACGTGCAGTACATAGTAGTAGTAGGTACTTATTTTCTTGTGAATTAGCGTTTTATCCCTGATAGTTGTGATGATAACGAGCAAGTCTCGTGTTAATGAAGAAATTGCTCTTATTAGTCGGGTCCTATTATTGCCTGTATTTGTCATCGGCGATGTTTCTCCGGCATGCTATTTAGTACTTTGTCATTCTTGAAAGATTGTTATTACGTGCCAGCTTTTAACGTATTGATTCAGTGCTATAATTGTACTCTTTCAGACGTTTTCTCTCGTAGCGCTTCCTGCAGCGTGGAGTGAGGAAGAACAGAATCATCCGATTTACACACAAGAAAATCATGTGAGAAAAGGGGCCGTTACATCCAGCTGCTGACTGCTTCGAAATACTAATGAGGGGCCAAAGATCTGCCATGTTCCACTGTTGGAGACATGACTGGCAGAGGCATGTCGTACTATTGCGGCTTCACAGACAGTTTACTATTTTTTGGCGACCCTGGGCCAGTTTTGCCGATCTCAATACCGCTGCTGCAGATTTGCAAAAGACTGCCCACGGCAGCCAAAGTGGCCAAAATAAAGCTAATGCATGGCTTTTGCAGCAGCTGCCTCTACCAACAGGAAATAGGCTGGACATACTGGGAGAAGAGTTTGAAGTAGACAGCTGGACTAATGTCACTCCGAAGCTGCTGGAATTGTGCGGCAGAAAACTGTTAAGCCATCCGTCCAACCCTCTGTACTTGCTCAAGGAGCGGATTAGGAGCCATTTTTACTCCACCTACCGTAAAAGCGGCTCCACATCTCCGCTGTTTAGGCGTCGTTTAGATTGGTTTGTTTACGTTTACGCTTATCATCCTCCATACGTCGAGCAGTTGCAGGGTATCGAACCCTCGCCCTCTGATTTCGCAAGGTCGTGCCATATGTCCCCGTACGTAGCCCGTAAAGTATGTGTTATGTGGGCATTATAGTAGTGCGCTACATACGTGGTGAGTATTAGCTCACACAAAAGTGTGAGTGTGAAATTCGAGTTTTATTATGCGCTTTGAGCATTCTCACTTGCGCCAACGCGTGGATTTCTCACATGTTCACACTGGTCGGTAGATGAGACTCACGTGTGTAACGTACTTATTACCGTACGGAGGCTAGGCTACCATAGTCTAAACGGCGCCTTGTAGCTACATAGACAACTTGCACCCGGTGGTATCCACTTGGGCCAATTTCGACTCCTTGTTGGTGCCGTCGGATCACGTGAGCAGACGTCAGAGCGACACGTATTACGTGAACGCGGATCACGTACTGCGTGCGCACACGAGCGCGCACGATCACACACTGATCGCGTCAGGCTTGGATAATTTCCTGGTGGCGGCTGACGTGTACAGACGCGATGCGGTGGACCGAACTCATTACCCCGCTTTTCACCAAATGGAGGGCGCTCGCTTGTTTACCAAAGATCAAGTATTGTCTAACTTTACAGAGTTGGCAGTAGGCGTGGCCCTCTATCGATTGGGCTCCGCGCGAAACTTAGTAGAGTAGCTGCGAGACAATAGAAGACGGGCGGGCGGATCGATAATGCGTTGGTCATCTCTGTTTGAGCACCCGTAGCCCAGCCAAAGGAGTGACCAGAGAAAATAAACGCCTCTCCTCCGTCTTCTATGTTCTCGAGGCTGCTATAGTCGCCTTTCTAATCTTGGTCGTGGTCACTTTGTGGGAGGACACAAACCACATCATATTTTTTTATTTATGAGAAACGCAGCACAAAACTTGCCCAACATCGCCTTTCGCTTTCAAATTACGTACGCACGCACGCTCAATGTTGACCAACGTACTATTTGTGTGCGTAATATTAATTGCGAGATCTGTGGAAAAGATCGGCGACCGAAAAGTTTAGTAGCAGCGTAGTAGCGAGAATACGCAAGTGATGGACAATGGCCGAGAGGATATCGATTTTCGCCCAAATTTCTTCATCATGTACGTAACTGCCAACTCTGTAAAGTTGAACAATACCGTATTTTACTGCGTGTGTGTGTATGTAATGTACGTACACGTACAGTATGTACGTAGTAGTGTGCGCCAGTAATGTAACAACATACCACGTTACATACCTACCTATGCAGTACCTACAGTCTTAGGACGAAGAGAAAGGATCAAGCGGGACCAGGGATAGCGTGCAAGTTTTTTTCAGCTGTTTTCTCCGTCGGAGTCGGAGCATTTGGAGTTATTTGAACAGGAAGAGAGCGAACGACGACCGGACAAGCAGGAGACGCATACTGCGGATTGCGCCCGTGTGCTGGAGTACAGCTTGAAGTCGTGTCTAGAGACCTTTGCTCGCTCACTTTTCGGCCAAGGTACCCATGAACCGCCAGTCGACGTTGCGTATACTCCGTGAAGCTACGACATGCAGTATTTACCGGTGCCGCATAGCCGCTATGCAAGAATTGAGAGGTCCTGTATGAGACTGCATAAGGGGGGAGGCTATGCACCGGTAAATACGGTGTGACTTCAATTTACCGTACTGTGCCTCTACCTTATGTAGGGCGGAGGTGGACCTAACATACGTACGTACTTGCACCTACCTACATTATTGTTTGTTTAGCTTCTTGGGAATAATAATTGTAGCGTGGTCCATTTTTCTGCACAGATGTGGAGATGCGATGGAGTGACGTCTACTTTCCCTTCACTCATCCCTCCTACGAGTTGGAAGTTCGGTTTGATGATGAGTGGCTGGAAGTACTGGGCTCGGGAATTTTCGAGCAGAATATTCTCCGAAGCGGTATGATATGTATAGGGTACTGTGGGGTAAACCCGGCCACCGATAGTCTGGCCAGTAAGAGTTCGCTATGGCATTCAAGGCGCGTGACGTAGAATAGATTCACAAATGCGGATATCTGTCCGTGCTTCGTGTACTCCTGTTTAGCAGAAGTACATGCGCACTACGCAGGGCGACTTGAGTCCCATAGCCAACTCTCTCTGGCCAGACTATATAGGCTCCTTTGCACTTGCTGTTTCTGCAAATGAAGAACCAAATAGCTTATTTGAAAGAGGAGATGGAGAGCTCAAGAAATCGATTGATATCCTATTTGTCTTAATCGGTCCATTGGTTGCTGAGATATACAGCCCTGAAACTTAGTTGGCCGGATTTTTCCATGGTCGGGTTTACCCCATGGTACCCTACTCTCTGAGTAGTCTAATATTACTGTAGCTTCCTACTTGTCCGAAAAAAAATTCCCTGCGACCCTGCCGTACTGAACTGAACAGCCGTATTTGGTTGCATTGTAGCGGGTGCCGGGCACAAAGTGGGTTGGGCGTTCGGCTTAGGCCTGGAACGCCTAGCCATGAAACTCTACAGCATTCCCGACATTCGCCTCTTCTGGAGTCGGGACACCGGGTTCCTGTCGCAGTTCCACAACCAGGATATACACCAGAACATACAGTACAAGGTATTCTAGGTACCAGAGAGCGTTGCCAGTTGCCACGTTGTTGCCTGCTGAGTGATATTTCGCACTTTCGACTGGATGCTTTGGCCGTAGAAAATCTTTTAATTCTATTCCCGTTTCAGCCCATTAGTCGCTTTCCTCAGTGCATCAACGATGTCTCCTTTTGGCTACCTGAAAGGGCTCAAGCTTCTTTGACAACTCCAGCAGGGAATGAGGAAGCATACGCTTCCACTGACTTCTATGATCTGTGCCGCAGTGTTGGAGGAGACTTGATAGAACAAGTCCACCTGTTCGACCAGTTTACACATCCGAAAACGGGAAGGAAAAGCCATGCTTACAGGTTTGATAATATGTAAAGTATGTATGTACTGGTATATGCATGTATGTATGTATGTTGACCCTGAGTAACTACTGTATAACGACTGGTGCATTGTTCCAGGATCGTCTATCGCCATATGGAGCGTACGCTGACGCAGGCTGAAGTCAATCAAGTGCACAAGGCTGTGGAACAAGCAGTAGTCACTCAATTAGGTGGTCAGATTAGGTAGCGATTCTTTGCTGTGCGATCAGTAGATTGAACGTGTCTGTACCTACTACCTACTTCCGTGTTTTTTCTAAGCATCTACAGACGTAGTATGTTATATAGTTTTTGATTGAGTCGAGTAAATTACAGTGCAAATAAAAGTAGAAAACCAATCGTGAAATGGATCGAGGTGGTGGGCTTATTGCCTTTAAAACTGTATGGAAGGAATTGGGAGAAGAGAAAACTGGATGATGGAAGAAGGCGAAGCAAAGGTCGTAAAATTGAGAGAGCCGGTTCAATAATTGCCTTTTGTGTAAGATCTGATACCGATGTTGAGAAATACACATTATGAGGAATACACGTACACACGCATGTGCGCATGAACATTCAGCAAATTCGCTAGGGGTCGTGTAATTTTGAACGCTGCGGAATAATTTACATAGCTTACACTACACGGTAGTAAAGGTGGTGGATCGGTGATAATAGCAGGTATGTAGGTTAGGTATATGTATATTGTAGGATCAGTATCTTACTGTATGTAGTATGTACTGTATGTTAGAGTTGGTATAGTACATAAGCAGGTACCGGTCAATGTGAAGTGAAGTCAAAGGTTACAGCAACACTACGCACACACGTTCAAACGTGAATGCGCGACGGAACGAACGCCTTACTCTTCCACATCGCAGCTGGCCGTCCAGGTCCATATTCTCACGCAATTTGATCCTCGTCTGCCCACAACGCGATATCACACCACATAAAGCCTGCCACTGGAAGGAAGCTACTCTGCTAAGTAGTAGCAACTTTGAAAGCCTATTACTGCAAGCTTGTGACCGCCTGTAAAGTCGTGACTGAA
Organism: Epsilonema sp. ZAB3_2; assembly: GCA_030247985.1. Lineage (NCBI taxonomy): Eukaryota > Metazoa > Nematoda > Chromadorea > Desmodorida > Epsilonematidae > Epsilonema > Epsilonema sp. ZAB3_2. The sequence goes on from JASAMW010007706.1 coordinate 12,398, forward strand.
CCACAATGACGGCCCAAGTTGGATGTTTCGTTCTTCTGGCGTTGGTGTCACTTTCGCAGGGAACACTGTGAGATGGATATGATGGCATGGTCTGCTAAATTGGTTCTAACTCTACTATATGTACATACATACATACATTCCTACTCATTTGCAGGCCTGGAGTACAAATCAAGTTAGAGCAAGCAGGTCTCAACTACTTTCTGAACGTCGGCGAAAATGTGCTGAGGCATCAGATCGAAGGAATCGACATTCCTGAAATCAGCGGATCCAAAAGTACATGATTTTTGAAGTAGTGCACGAAAGCCCGCCCATGATGTGTCTTTCATGAAGAACGCGATAATATTTTTACTGCTAAGCCATGTGTGTTCTTGATATCAGGCATTCTACACTATACAATCAGCAGTATCTCCATCACTCGGTTCAGCTTACCGTCCAGCGGCTCTCACATTTCAGTTCACCAACCGAATCGCGTCAGTCTTAGCGTAAGAGAACGAAGATTTTCTTGTACATAGCAACTACAATTATTTCGCTACCGAACAGTCTTTTCAAAAAACCTGCATCGGCCAACTATGTGTACAGTATATTTATATTGCTCCTCTTCATTGTGTACATACTTTGCATTCACAATAGGTTTTGGGGTCATAATACGTCAACCAACTCGCCAATGCCATGCCACGTTCGTCTATCGTGCATTGCTACACCAAAGTAGCATATTGCTACGCATCAGAATGCTGGCTGTGTAGGTATAGGTACATTGGTATGTTATGTGATGTAGCAAGCAAGTTCAGACATCACGAAGGTGTCTTCTGATGCCAAGCAAGTCGAACAACTTGTGATGATGCTCCACGACGCAAACACAGGCTCCGGGAATGCGAATCATCTTCCACTCGGGATTGGGTAGAAATTTAGGCTCTGTCTTGTTTCCCAACGCCTCATTTTCAATAGTCGAAGGAACGCGGACAAGGGCGGCCACCAGATTGAATCTCGTCTCACACTTCGAAGACACCCTGAAAAAACATATCCCGACAACGGTGTTGGAACAGAGAGCTCAGGGGAGATAGATAGTTAGCTTTCGCTCCCGGTCGGGGGCAATTTTAAGCAGACTATTTATGCAAGGGTTTCGGATGGCCGGGTACCACTTGGTGTAGCTATTGCTTACCCTGAGCGAACGTTCCTGCAAGGCTTTTCCTCGCATTCCTCAGCGCATTGAACCGTGTAAATGTGCTGCTGTCCCCACACGAATTGCGTCACCTCCACCGCAACGCCTTCCATTGCTGTAAATAAACCTTTGTGGTGTACCTACAACTAGTTATAGTAACATACTAAAATTTATATTTTGCTTAGTAGGGTACTGTTGGATAAACCCGGCCACCAAAGCTTCGTTGACCTTGCCGTTTCGTAGCTGATTTTGAAATCACTGTAGGAGAGTTCAATTTGTCTCAATCGGTCGATTGATTGCTTAGGCAGCCTTGAAGAAACTTAGACGGGCCGGATTTTTCCATGGGCTAGTTTTGCCCCATTTACCCCTGGTTGCCGCGTACTAACTTATTGCTCGTTTGGGTGCTTCCCATCGAGCCACTGATGGACACACCTCCCCGCTTTCCGCATCCTTAGATGGTGAGTATGAGTTTTGATCTTCTTGGTCACAGTTTTGGCCTTCAATAATCATTGTCAATATGGCCACGACATACATACATAAAGATATTCAACGAACGATTACCACCGATACCTGTTACAAGCAGTAGCATAAGCAACGCTGCAACCGCTGTATGTTTAGCCATTTTTCATATCGTAATCTCGTCGATATGAAAATATTTTTGTAATATGGAATGAACTGCTGCGTACTGTACAAAGGTGGTGCTACTTTTCTCTAATTAAAATTGTTTCCTAACACAAAAACTTTGTGCACCTATACGACTTCAAGCACAAACATATAACACAGTTCCTTCGGAAACCTGTACAGTACACTTCCCACTCATTCCAACTGAAACTCAAGCAAAAAGGAGTAGCTTTGGCATAGTAATCGTATTTGTTTACCGGATTGCTGCAGTTCCGTTTGTCAAGCAGAGACAATACCAGGAAAGAAATGGGGTGGGGGAAGGTATCAGCTTATATTAGGGAGCAAGGAAGGCCATTTGAGGCTTCCTCATAATGGAACATATTCGCTATACGGGGTGCCTCACTGACGTAGACCTCCCTAAACGATTTAGTCTTATAACTTCCATATCCATATTACAGTAGATATCAAGCTGAAATTTTGTCACCAGAAACCCAAGAATATGCCATATTCATCTTCATAAAATTTTCTTCGCGTCCGATGTTGTTCCACAGGTGTCTTCTGTATCGGTGAACGTACACGCGGACTACAAGATCAAGGTGGGGTCTGGTTGGTTCTCGGTGAAAAAGAGCGGGACGCTGGACGCCGGCGCGAGCGGATCGCGGATGAGCGGGACTGTGAGCGTCACCCAGTACCGCGGACATCCCCACATTCGCAGCAGCTCCTGTTCCGCCGACGTCGGACACCTGAGCATCGAGTTTCACGGCGACATCATCGACAGCATCCTCAACTTATTCAGCGGCATCATCGCAGACTACGTCAAGGGCCAGCTGGAAGGCATCATCTGCTCACAGGTTCGCGTCAGCGGTAGCAGGAAAATGTTCGCCTGATGGGTCTTGGGAATTGTACCCTGGATTCGTCTATGTAGGCCTACTGCATATGGTTCCCTTTTAAAGAGAATCTTTCGATATATTTCTCGTCTAGCTGAACTCCTTGATCAACACGGACGGGAATGCGGAACTGTCGAAGATCCCCACCATCCTGCCGATCCCGATCTTTCCCTCCTTCGAACTGGACTACAGTCTGACGGGCAATCCGACGGTGGAGCGCAATCAGGCCGTCGTCGTGTCCATGCTGGGCGAGCTCTTCCTGCGCGGACATCACGACGACGCAGCCATTCCACGCGCGCTTCCCATGCCTGCCATCGGCAACACCAACAAGATGCTCTGCATCGAGATGTCGCCCAGAGAACTCATCGGAAGCATGGGATACGCCGCCCAAACTTCTGGTATACGACGTTGAATTCTCCTTCTCTGTTTACGCAGGCATTTAGTGCACATAATATGTAAACGTACGGTAATTACGCCTAAAGTTATTTGCGGCGCATTATCAGGGCTGCTCCATTTCACGCTGAGCAAGGCCATTCAGCAGAAGTTCGGCGTGGACTCCTACCTGCGTTGTCACTGTCGCAGCGCAGGCGGAGTGTGCATCGGCAAGATCATTCCGCAAGTCGGTCAAGCTTGCCCCATCGGTGGCAGCGTCCAAGTCAGCATGACCTCCACCAATCCGCCATACGCTCACTCCAACTCTACCGGAATTTTCATCGGATTAGCAGGTAACTATTGCTAACTACTGTAACTACTACTACTGCTACTACTACATACGTACAGTTACAGTACAATGTACATGCTATGTATGTAGGTACATACGTACGTACATTTTGTATGTATGTACATTTTGTAGTCTAATCAGAGAGACGCCTCGACACTATCCATATATACTGTATTGCTTCGCAAAATTTGACGCGTAAAGAATCAAATGCCATGGTTATCAGAAGCGGCTTTCTCAAAGAGGGCCGGATTATTTTCTGTCCCAGGTGACCTGGAGTTCCAAGCGCTCTACAACAACAGCGTGCACCCCCTGTTCACTGCTCACGTGACGGTGAGCGCGGGTATTCCGTCGAGCCTTCGCTTCGAAGGTTGGAAGATCAAGGCTCAGATTCACGTGACCGGCGCCTACCTGACGGTGAAATCGAGTCAGATCGGTCCGTTGGACGCGGCTGGTCTTAACCAAATTTGGCAGTTCGCCATCGTCGGGGTGGTGGAGGGCCAGTTGAACCAGGTGGCTTCCAACGGCATCGCCTTACCCCAGCTACCCGACATTCAGATTCTGTCGCCCAGCATCCAAGTGGAAGAGCATGCGGTGGTGGTGTGCGCCAACGTCAGGTACACCGGCCCCACTCTCACTCGTCGACTCAAGCAGAAGAAACAGATGCGGAGTGCACAGCAGAAAGTTAGTTGGGAAAAGTCTAATAAGGTCGACGATATGATTGTGTGAATTGAATGCAAAAAGTCAGCAAACGTAAAATGAAATAAAGAGAATGTTTTTGTTCCTATATCAATCAAATAGGTCGAGGGTGATAATTATTGTGGCTTTTTCTATAAGCTTACCGTATTTTTGGGTGTATAGCCCCATGGGGCTATACAAAAATCGAGAGGTCTGATGGGGGGTTATACACTGGGGGGATATACACTGGGGGGGGGGGGGGATATACATGGGACAAAATTTATGTTTTTGAGAGGTGTGTAGAGGCACGTTTTTGAGGTCAAAAGTACGTGTTTTAGAGCATAATCGTGGTTAAAACAGGGTTATTCTAGTACAAGACATGCTCAGCTAAGCTTATAGGCATGGTAGCATGTTGTAGGAGTAGCTATAGCTAGCTTATGACCAGCTTACATAGGAAGGTTAGGTACCTTCCAGTACAACATGGGGGGTTATACACCAGGGGGGATATACATTGGGCAAAATTTATGTTTTGCCAATGGGGGGTTATACACTGGGGGGGATATACTCAGGGGGGATATACACCCAAAAATACGGTATGTATTTTGGCGATTTTATGGTTGAAAAGAGAGACAATTTTGCGTTTTACGGTCGTGTTTTAAACGAGGGTATATTTGAAGTTTACACGCACAGAATATTGTGCCATAATTATCGTCTATCACGACATGTGGCAATAATTTCTTGAAATGGTCCACCCGGATTTCATCATCAATTTTTCGTGAACTCCTAAAGCTAAAAACATGAGCTTTATTTCTCGGAGTTCATGAATATTGTGTTTCCTTCTTCTTCTCTCTCATCTCATCTTTTCTCTTTATATCATTCGTTCTTGCCTGGTTGTCCAAATGGTGGTATGTTGGTGGGTGCGGTGGTTCTTCAATTCTCGATGCCTCAAGTTTACCATTAGGAATATTTACCGGTTACCTACATAAATATTTATTGCATTGATTTGTTGTTTTTTATATGTTTATATGTATTCCTTATTGTATGCACCGTGTACGTACTGTACTATGTATTGTATTCCTTATCCTAACGTATTTATTCGTTATATTTTATGTATGCATGTAGTAAGTCTGAAGATAGATACGTTTTTGTTCTACTTTCTGAAGAAACTTGTTTAGGCATATTCTTTTGTATTTTTAGGTCAATCAAAGTGTCCACATCCCCGGCAATTTTCTTCGCGCTGACATTCTACTACGTATCTACGAATGGGCGTATTCACACCTGCTACAACTGGCCTATTGAATGTCCATGATTTTGGAACAGAAGAAGGCTCGAAAACAGGAGCAAACGGCAGAGCAGGAGGAGTTGAGCCACGCCAGATTCATTCTGGACTCCCCGCCCCCCTCTCCCGGTTCTGGGGGAGCGAAGGATAACACCGACCAAGAATGCGACACTAACGACCTCCAACTTCATCAAAATGGGATCAGGGAGGAGGCAGAGGAGAAGGAGCTCGCGACAGTAGTAGGGGCGAGTAATTTGCGCACTCATTCGCACATATCCGAAGTTCAGAGCATTCTGTTGGAGTTGAAGAGCGATCTGCCTCCCTCGTCCGATGGAAATGCGACGGCGCAGGCAGGACGACAGCAGCGTGGTGTTGTGGAAGCGGCAACGAAGCAACAGGCTCACTTAGTATCGAATTCCCCTTCCGTTAGCTCCGCCACACAGGAAGCTGCACAATCTCTGCTGCTACTGGGCACAAATTTAGGCGCAGCGCCTTTTAACGACGGCGAAGCTGGGCCTACCACCACTACTAGCGCTCCCAGTTCACAAGAAATCGCCTTAATCGATTCACTAATCAGTCTACAGCACGGCAGTAGCGGTAGCATGGCTCCGCCTAGCTTTCCCCCATCCTCCAGTGGAATTTACGTCGGAAATTTGGCGGGTGAGACGACAACGACTGCGGCCAAGCCTTCTTGGGTGCCTCCGATGTGTTATCCGGGGTCCGAGCTGAGTAGTGCGGCAAACAATAATAATAACAGCAGCCATACGGCTTCCGACTTACTGGATATCGGGGACCAGGAATTGAAATCGATACTCGGCGAAATTGCGCCAGGTATAGTGAGTGTAAGGTCGTACCGCCTTGTAATAGGAGAGGTCGCAGATAAATTCTGGCCACAGGCATTTTGATAAACTGCGACTGAAAATATTCCTCCCAGATTAGGAAAGATGTACCTATACTGTACTCTACACATATGCTGTACATAGCGTTGTGTACGTCATACATACCTAATGCTTCTGTACGTCATACATACCTAATGCTTCTAATTACTTTTGTTCGATTCATGCTTTTTCACAGGTTTGGACGGCGTGGAATTGTCCAGCGATCTGGCAGCCGTTGTTCCCTGCAGTAGTAGCGCTGCCAGCAACAACGCCAACAACAATCTCAGCAGCATTCATCCCGACCTAGAAAGCCCTACGAAAGCCGGCAGACTGCTCTCTTCAGTCCTCAGAGAAGCCGCCTCCACTTCACCCCAGAGACAACACTCAGAAGCCAGAAGAGCACTGACGCACGAAGCGAGCGGTTGTTTGCCGGCCGAGCTTCCGCCGGCGTCGCACCCACTTCCCGCTCGCTCATTGGCTGGCTCGGACTCGCAGCTGGCGGCGCAGTTTTTCATCGGTGAAACGCCTGGCGACGGGGCGGGAAGCAGCAGGTGGTGTCAGCTGGAGAAGGAGGAGGAGGAGGAGGAGACAGTGGACGTGTTTGGAATGGCCGTCAGG
>JASAMW010007707.1:0-17914 GCA_030247985.1 Epsilonema sp. ZAB3_2
GCTGAGGCCAGACAGCTCTTCGAAAACCGACCACACCGATGGGAAGTTTTCACAGTCCAAGAGGAACCGGCTAGGATGTGAAGCCCAAGAGTTGCCTCAAGAATGGAAAATGGCACCAGTCCCTCCGAGCCTTCTTGTCGACAGTTCTCCTCCCAGAATATCAAACGGGAAACAGGAGTATGATGGCTGATCATGATGAAGCGAGATCGCCGAGATCCACACCCGGATCGGAATCGAAGCCTCGCAATGGGATGCCTTTCGTTCAGCTATCGGATACAAATCTGAAGATGAAGAGTTGCCTCAAGAACAGAGATGAACAGTGCGTACCGGATCGGCAGAGGTCGGTACCAAATCTGACAACGTGTTCGCCATTGTCCGATGGGGCAACGACGAAAAATAACACGAGTTTGCCCGTTGCAAGAGCCGATGCCTCGATAGAATTGCGTCCTCATTCGGAGACGGACAGCGTCATCGAAGTCAAATTCGCGGCCCTTACTCCGAATTTTATGGTTGCGTCACCGCCATCATCTGACACAAAAACGGGACTACTACCAGCAGGAATGTATACTGTAAGGTGGGTGAATAAACATCTGCAGTGTTTCCGTGCAAAGCATCACAGACGACCAAATAGGGTCGTACCTATGGAATCCGTACCTGTGGAATCCGTGGTGTGGAATTTGTTTTCCGTAGGTATGGAATTTTTATTCCCTACCTACGGGATCCGTACCTGTGGAATCCGTAGGTGTGGAATTTGTTTTCCGTAGGTATGGAATTTTTATCCCGTAGGTACGGATTCCACAGGTACGGATTCCGTAGGTACGACCCTACTTGGTCGCTGTGATTGTTTTGCACGGAAAAAAGACGCTGCAGATGTTTATTCCCCCCAGCCTACAGAGTGTCTCATAATAAACCGAACACTTTTCCGTGCATGTAACTCTGGAATCAAAGGTTGGAGTTTTATGCGGTTTTTGTATTTAGTAGCCAAGGCTTCAACTTAGATGTATTTGGGACCAAACTATTTTCTCTACATACTTCGGAAGTTGCGACGGTTTGAATCTCGAAACTAAAATCGACGTTTTTCTCAGTATATGGGGAAAAAGTGTGGTCTTAACTTAAGATACCCTTTCCATCCGTTTGCTATGGTGGCACTGGGGATAATGCAAAGAAACATCCAGCATGGGACCTCTTTTTTTATTACAAGACTAATTTATCTTGGACCGTGCACAAAAGACCCCCAAATCGGACACCAGTGCGAAAAACCCTCGTTTGACCGCCGGACGGTGTTTAGCACCCCACTGGTCACGAACAAAAACCCAGAAGGAAGCGGCTACAAAATATAAACTATTTTCTCTACATACTTCGGAAGTTGCGACGGTTTGAATCTCGAAACTCAAAATCGACGTTTTTCTTCAGTATATGGGGAAAAAGTGTGGTCTAACTCAAGATACCCTTTCCATCCGTTTGCTATGGTGGCACTGGGGATAATGCATAAGATACACATTTCCTAGCATTTTGGGACCTCTTTTTTATTACAAGACTAATATCTTGGACCGCACAAAAGACCCCCAAATGGCACACCAGGCGAAAAACCCCGTTTTGACCGCGGAGAAAGAGGTTTAGCACCCCACTGGTCTACGAAGCTAAAATTTTACCCACTAAGTAACCGATAAATCAAACAAGCTGCGTATAGAAAAATGAATATGTCTAGATGGGTGCGAGGTATGGTGGGTTGGCGGAGGCAAAGAAGGGGGCCAGGGGATGAGCAGGGCGATAAGAGATGGTAGCCAGATGTGCGGGTGAGAGTATCGGTGTCATAGGGAGGTGGGAGCGGTAACTGGGGAATGGCGAGACTGGCCGGACTGCTCAGATAGGCGGCTGTTTGTCCCGTCGGGCCAAACAGGATTGAAAGCCCTTACAAGTAGCATAGTATAGATAGTGGAGAAGTATGGGAGAAGGTGAGTGTGGACGATGTGAGGAGGTACCATAGGATCTCGCATCGCAAACATACATCCATGTATTGTACAGGGTGTTTCATAATATACTCTCCGGATGTTTGTGTCTCTATCTCCACAACGGGATGTCATTTTTAAATGCGGTCTTTTGCAATAAGTAGCCAAGGCTTCAACGTTTACGCGTGCAAATTTTCAAATTTCTAGGCCAACAGGAAGCGGCTCAAAACAACTCAGAAAGGCTGACCTCAGAAATCGAGGATTTGCCTACTATTGTACCACAATAAAGAGCATATTATACCATCCAACAGGTAATACGTTTTCAAATCCTGTTCAATATCCTATGCAGGATGCGACAGAACCAAATCTACTGCGCCATTGTGAAGAAAATTAAAAAAAACTCATCCTTGGAGTGCAAACTTCGCCTTAGCCTGGGTTTATTCCCCATAGTGAAAAATACGTAAATTTTTGCGTCCGAAAGTTTGAGTTCATAACTTCCTCGGTAGAAGGACTGCAGGGTTGAAATTTTGCCTGCACAACTGTAGAAGCCTTAGCTACCAAATGTAAAAGAGCGCACTGAAATCGAACGCTCGGATATTGAATGAGAGGCACAAACATCCGGAGAGTTTATTATGAAACACCCTATATTTCCGAAAAAAACATGGACGTACATATGTTTGCGAGGTTTTGACAAAACGTGGACATTCTTCTTTTTCCTTCAGATCGCGGCTTTCTGAGTTGTATACAGTACCGACCGCTCCATGTATACGATTACATAATTGTATGTGGTACCGACCGCTCGATGTACGTATACGCTTACCTATTGTATACGGTACCAAACGCTCCATGTATACGCTGACCTATTGTATACAGTACCGACCGCTCCATGTATGCGCTTACCTATTGTATACGGTACCAAACGCTCCATGTATACGCTGACCTATTGTATACGGTACCAAACGCTCCATGTATACGCTGACCTATTGTATACAGTACCGACCGCTCCATGTATGCGCTTACCTATTGTATACGGTACCAAACGCTCCATGTATACGCTTACCTATTGTATACGGTACCAAACGCTCCATGTATACGCTGACCTATTGTATACAGTACCGACCGCTCCGTGTATGCGCTTACCTATTGTATATGGTACCAAAAGCTCCATGTATACGCTGACCTATTGTATACGGTACCAAACGCTCCATGTATACGCTGACCTATTGTATACAGTACCGACCGCTCCATGTATGCGCTTACCTATTGTATACGGTACCAAACGCTCCATGTATACGCTTACCTATTGTATACGGTACCAAACGCTCCATGTATACGCTGACCTATTGTATACAGTACCGACCGCTCCATGTATGCGCTTACCTATTGTATACGGTACCAAACGCTCCATGTATATGCTGACCTATTGTATACAGTACCGACCGCTCCATGTATGCGCTTACCTATTGTATACGGTACCAAACGCTCCATGTATACGCTGACCTATTGTATACGGTACCAAACGCTCCATGTATACGCTGACCTATTGTATACAGTACCGACCGCTCCATGTATGCGCTTACCTATTGTATATGGTACCAAACGCTCCATGTATACGCTTACCTATTGTATACGGTACCAAACGCTCCATGTATACGCTGACCTATTGTATACAGTACCGACCGCTCCATGTATGCGCTTACCTATTGTATACGGTACCGACCGCTCCATGTATGCGCTTACCTATTGTATATGGTACCGAACGCTCCACGTATTTGAATACCTATTGTATATGGTACCGACCGCTCCATGCCACGAAGCTCCCCACAAAAGTCGTACAGTACCTGGGTCAGTGTGGACAGTTTGAAAAAATCCGGGCGCTGTCTATGCGCCGCGTGCACAAAGTGTGGCGCGCGGGTAAAAACTTTCGGAAAAAACCGCCCAATATTTTGCGCGCGCTTTTGCAACCCCGTCCACGCGCGCGCGCCGCATTCTTGCGGGGGCGGCGGGGCGCGGCCGCACCCATGTGCGGCGCATAGACAGCGCCTGGATTTTTGCGATCACACACCCAGGGTGTACACCCACCAGGTGAGGACTTTTGTGGAAGAGGGTGTACAACTTTTGTGGAAGCTTGGAGAGGGATGTATACGCTTACCTGCAGGATTGTGTAGGAACGAACGCTCCATGTAACGTATACGCTTACCTATTGTATACGGTACCGAACGCTCCATGTGTACGCTGACCTATTGTATACGGTACCGAACGCTCCATGTATACGCTTACCTATTGTACCTATATGCCATATGGTACCGAACGCTCCATGTATACGCTGACCTATTGTATACGGTACCAAACGCTCCATGTATACGCTGACCTATTGTATACAGTACCGACCGCTCCATGTATACGCTTACCTATTGTATACGGTACCAAACGCTCCATGTATATGCTGACCTATTGTATACAGTACCGACCGCTCCATGTATACGCTTACCTATTGTATACGGTACTAAACGCTCCATGTATACGCTGACCTATGTATTGTATATTTTACCAAACGCTGCATGTATACGCTGACCTATTGTATACGGTACCGAACGCTCCATGTATACACTTATTGTATATGGTACAGAACGCTGCATGTATACGCTTACCTATTGTATACGGTACCAAATGCTCCATGTATACGTTTACCTATTGTATATGGTACCGAACGCTCCATGTATACGCTGACCTATTGTATACGGTACCGATACCGAATGCTCCATGTATACGCTGACCTATTGTATATGGTACCGAACGTTCCATGTATAAGATTACGTATTGTATATGGTACCGAACGCTCCATGTATAAGATTACGTATTGTATGCGGTACCGAACGCTCCATGTATATGATTACGTATTGTATGCGGCACTGAACTGACCCACAAATGAAGCGGGGGTGCTTTTTCGGTGGTTCTTTCACAGACAACTTTATAGATGTCTATACCTGTGTATTGAAGTGCGCTCACCTTGCTGGACCGCCAAATAGTCCATGCTTGTTGTAACGTTTTCTAAACTTCGCAATTATTTGTTTAGAAACAACCCTAAAGAGATTTACAGATTCGGTTCTTTCCATTGTGTTGAGATCCATATTTCTGTTTGGGGCTATTTCTAAAAAACAAATTGCGCAGTTTGTCCATCCGTGGACCATTTTGCGGTCCAGCAAGGTGAGCCACTTCAATACGCAGGTATAGACATCTAATGTTGTATATTAGAGATGGGCCGAGACTCTTGGTCTCGGTCTCGGAAATCTCGGTCATTTTTGGTGATCTCGGTCTCGGTCTCGACTTTGGAATTTTCAAATTCTCGGTCTCGGTCTCGCAACTTTTAGGGCCTATTTTAGGCGAGACCGAGACTAGATTGAAACCGTGATTTCACAAGCAATTTCATGCATTTCCGCTGAGATTTTATCTGCTTATCATGAAAAAATTTCTCCTGCAGGGCGACTTTAGCCATGTAAAGTAGCAAATAGAAGTCAACCGCTTAGGTATTCACCACTGTTATTGTCATCATTATTTTCATAGAAAACGACCACTGAAAAAAATGAAAACGAAATGCCATAAGTTTTCACACCAATACTTTAGTCTCGATCTCGGTCTCGGCAAAATTCCCTAATCTCGGTCTCGGTCTCGGAAAAAATTCTTAGTCTCGGTCTCGGTCTCGTTTTCAGCAACAATCCAGTCTCGGCCCATCTCTATTGTATATGAAAGAACCAGTGAAAAAGCACCCCCGCTTCATTCCATGGGACCGCTCCATGTATAAGATTACGTATTGTATTCACCTTGCTCCATAAGAGGAGGTGCCAAGGTGCCATTTTCGCCCTCCACACCGATTTTTGAGTTGCAGTTATCACACACGCAAAGCACGCCGAAGCAATTACTTTTTCAAAAATATACCAAAATTGCAAAAAAAGTAATTGCTTCGGCGTGCTTTGCATGTGTGATATACTTCAGCTCAAAAATCGGCGAGAAGGGCGAAAACGGCACCTCCTCTTATGGAGCAAGGCGAATACAGTACCGACCGCTCCATGTACACGTGTTGTGTATATACGGTACCGACTGCTATCTAGGGTCTTCATACAGGGTGATTTATTTCTCCTGAACGATTTTGATTGCCAATTTTCAATAGTTTACCATGTACCGAATTCGCTCAAATTTTGCAAATTGCTGCAGTGGTAGTGAGAATTACAGCAGAGAACATAAAATTGAAATACATTTCAACATTTTTACCATAGTTTTTGACTAACTGCTCTCCATCAAAATATCGGAAAACATGGCAAATGGCAATGTTACTGCATTTTTCCGACTGGTAAGCGGCTTTGTAGACCCTTTCCGTCTTTGCACCCCCAGAAACAATTCGGGAGTCGTCAAATCTGGTGATTGTGGCTCATCAGCTGATGATGCAGCACTGATGAGGCATGCGCATCACGCGCACGCCAATGTTTCTTTGCCTGTTGAAGGCTTAGCTTCCATCTTGCTGAAACTATTTGGTCATAGGGAAAGAGCCGTTGGGCTCCAAAAAGAGGCTTTGAATTTGAATCATTGATTTAGCAGTAAAAAGTGGGAAGAAAAAGCTCGCAATTATTGCAATTTTGAAAGGAAGGGCGTAATTCTCACTACCAATGCAGCATTTTTAATTCGAAATTTTTATGGCAAACGCTCGCAATTATTGCAATTTTGAAAGGAAGGGCGTAATTCTCACTACCAATGCAGCATTTTTAATTCGAAATTTTTATGGCAAACGCTCTGGAATATGTGGACAAAATTTGAACGAAATCAGTGCAGGGTAACCTGTTGAAATTGGCAATAAAAATCGTTGCGAAAGCCAAGCATCGTCACCTACGAATAACCGGTTCCCACCACTTTATGCAAACTCATCTACTCTACTCATATCACTTCAATATATGCAAATACATACTACCTTGCACACCCACATACTAAACCCTATTTTTACCACTTCTACTATCTTGCGCCCGTAGCTCAGTGGACTAACGCGCTAACCGTTTAATTTTTCTTCCTCTAAAACCTCAATTCTATACGGTGACTGGGTTCGAATCCCGCCTCCCCCTCTCTTCTCTAAAACCTCAATTCTATACGGTGACTGGGTTCGAATCCCGCCTCCCCCTGCCCCCTCTTACCCGTATACGGTTACCGCCAATATACGGTACCCCTTCCTTCCTATAATCACTACTACGCCTCCTACTATTATTCCACAACACGTACATAAAAACACAACGTACGTAGGACCCTTAACTACCAGCAGGATACCCCCCTATACCCCCCTGTTGAGCGAATTAACCATTCTAGCCCTTACGGCTGAGGCCGTAAGGGCAAAAACCGAATGAAAATTTAACGTGTGGTTCCAGAGTTACATGCACGGAAAAGTGTTCGGTTTATTATGAGACACCCTGTATTATACAGGGTGTCTCACGTAGACCTACCTACCCAACCCCCCACCCCTTCAAACCACAGTATACAACAAACAAAAAACTAACACCCTGACACTAAAAACTCAGAAACATAACAACAAACATAAGAAAAAGCTAGACAAACAAGGCAAGAAAGGACTAGGATGCAAGCAATCAAATTTCGACCTCTCTTCTCCCTCACTGCCCTACGCATCGCCGACTAGGAACAAAACCCTCCGAGCAACAGCCACCCGCCCCCCCTCCAACAAAAAAAAAACGGAACAATAATGACTGAACGTCATCACGGTATAAAACACATAAGGATACAAAAAAACAGGCGATTTACCGCCAATAACAGCATTCAAGGAGCTGTCGAGGTCAATAGTGGCACCGATGAATTCAAAATGTTGAAAAACGTGGTCACAAATTTGCAAGCTCGTAATCTCATCCCTAGTTGACCTATTTGGCTCAAATTTGCCACAACTAATGGTATATTCTTGTGTTTCTGGGAACCAAATTTCAGCTTGATACCTACGGAAGTTAATACGGATACGATACGGAAGTTATAAGGCTGGATCGTTAGGTAGGTCTACGTGAGACACCCTGTAGTACACATTCCTGCTACCAGCAGCTTGCTCTTCGACATCTAACAAATGGGAAAAGCTCAATATTCAGGGGATGCCGGAGATAAAGATTTCCGAAGTCAAGCTTGCTGAACGGCAGCGATCACTTCCAACGGTGGTTGCCACCGGTGGTTACGCGGCTATCCCAGCAGCAGTTGTTGCCAAGACGAGGAGGAGTCTGCCAGTGGAAATCAGACCTCAGCAGCTCAGTGCACTGTGTCAGCCAAGGGCAGTGAGGTTTGCGGATAGTAGGATCCCAGGATCGCTTCCCACCAATCTTCACGCCGCTGTCGCAGCTTTCCCTCATGCGACAGTTGTTGCTGACCAGCAGCGAAGGGGAAGTTTACCGATTCTGGTCCCGGTTGGAGAAGCTATGGAGATTGGGGGTGACGAAAGAGTACTACGTACGAGAGCGATCGAAGCGTCATCGGGGACTGAAAGGCAAACGGCGATCACCATTCAGTTACCGGAGTCAGAGGCAGAGTCTGAGGGAGATAAAGGCGATGAGGAAGATGGAAATGGTGGCAACTGGGCCCAACGATTGGTTCGGGCTTCCATTCGGCCCGACGGTTCCATTCCGGAATGGGTAACGAATGTGGTGGACGTTGGAGTTTCTCTGCAGCAAGGTCAACTGATGCCAACGGAATCTGCAAGAAGCGGAACGACCGCGTACTACACGGCACGCCAAGCTTTTTCTACGGCTACGAGCTGCGAATCATTGGAAGAAGAAATACAATTGTAATACCATGTGCTTTATGTGCTGAAAGTAACGTAACGCCTCCAGCTCCACATACTGTACGGCTGTTTGTGATAACTGCCCGTCTTATTACTCTTCGCAGTACAGGTAGCCTACTTATTATTTATATTATAAGCTCATAACATAATGCTCTCAGTTCATCATTTACAATGAAGAATTTGTTTTTGCCGGAGCCACGAAAAAGACGAAATAGCAGGTGACAAAGCTTGCCAGCATCAATAAATAAAGCAACTTAGCCACTTTATCGATGCAAGAAATAAGGGTCTTGGAATTGACACTGCAACACAGCAGCTTCACCTTGTTTTTACCATCGTCGCTGCTCCAAATGATCCATGCCAAGATGGAGTATTCCAGCATTGCAAAGAAGATGAGCGATAGACAGCCCAGCATCCAAAGATCGATTCCTTTCATGTAACCGACCTTGGGAAGGCTTGAGGAAACAGTACCGTATTGAATGCTGCTCGTGATTAGAGCGCTCAACACTAAAAATACATCATTGACATCACATTCTTCTTGAATTCTTGAATCACATTCGAAAATACTTATCGCAATGTGTTGCACCATGACGTACCGTACCACAGAAATGTGCTAGCGCAGGGTGGATGAAGCTTACGTACGTAAGGATATTCGGATATTATCCACCGGAAACAAAAAGGAAAACCAAGCCACCAGTACAATGAGGACGTTGGGTATGAATATTTGCAAGATGTAGAAAGTGGAAAGGCGTTTCAAAGTCATCACGACTCCATAGGCAGGAACGCTGGAGTTGGTTGAAACTACACCTGAAGCTGGGATGCTTAATTTCCGCACTGGAAAACCTTTCTGCAAGCTGTGGGTGGCGAGCCGCATCTTCCCTGTTCTCGTTCTTACTGGTCCTTTGCCTAGCCAGTAGAGTTGGATCAAAGGTTCGGTACTCCAGGTCGTCACCAACATGTCACATTTAATGTCGTCAAACGGAAAGTTTCGGTAATTTGTGGCGCAGGGAAAGCTAGCTTCGAAGCTGCGTGAGAACATAAGTCGTCCAGTTGATGCGTTGACGAGGTTGATGGTCTGGATGAGATGAGGAGTGCTCACGGTTGTCACTGTGATGGCGTTCACCAGGCGAGTTGGAGGCAACCAGACGCGTCCCTGACTATCAGGGTTGATCGGAATTTCAATGTTGGCATCACAACTTTCTGGCAGTTCCAAGCGAAGACGAGAATCTTCCCAAGTCTGAAAACAAAAGAGGTACGGAAACTACTATAGCGTCATCAACTCAAATCGAAACGACTGTACGTCTTGATGGCAGAAGGCAGATCAATACAATAAGAAGAGTACGTTAACTGTCTCACCTCCAGCATGGTCATAAGAAAAGCAGTGTATCGTTGCATCTCGTTGATATTTGAAACGTCGCGAACGAGGAAGGAGACGTTGACGGCCAGTGGCGCTGTCGGTTGCTCTACGGACTTGTAGTCGTCTGAATACAGCAGAGACACCAACCGTTGCTGCAATTCCAAATATGGGCATTCATCTCCATCAAACTTGGCCGCCGAATTTCCGGCTAGGCTCGTGACAATAAAGACGTATCCGCCCGCAAATAGGAGCAGCTGCATCTTTGATTAAAGTTACATATGCACTTTTTTCACTGCTGCACAATAAAGTGAAAACGGGGACAAAAAGTATCTGTTCCTGAATCCTGATTTTACGCTCGAAATATGCGTAGGTCTATACTATAGCTGTGGACATGTGCATATTTACTATATTCTCTTCTGTGCTCTGTGTACCTTTTCTCAGTAATTATTGACTGAAGTGATTAGCTTATCCTTGACTGATTGATGGATGACAGCATATGAACGTTATTAAAACTGACTCTGATGATGACATCATAGGTACAATATTGGACTTCTCGCTGCAAGGTGGGACGTGGGGCAATGTATTTGGCATTTCGAACTGGAAACCAACGATTATCAATTTCTCGTACTGCACTCCACCCACATAGTGCATACCTGACCTACATATGTTTATTCAAGACGTTATCTCTGTCGCAACCTGTTGTTTACTATCTTCTAATTGTTAGCATACTTAAACAGTACATTAAGGTGAATGGATTTATCCAAGCGTACTATCATCGCAAACAAATAATAAAAACATCACGTTTAACCCTTACAATCAGCCACGTAATCGGACATTGACAATCATCGAGCCAAACAACGAAATAATGCATGTTGTACAAATCCTGTACGTACGTACATACATAGGTTACACTTACGCAGTCAAGCATTATATAGATGCTATTGTAAATACATATGATCTACAAAACTGTAGCCTTTTTGAAAAAAAGAAAAAACTATGGATAACGATCAGCCAACTCGGACTTTTACCATGGCACAAGTTCGTAAGGATGCGTCGGCTGAAAACTGCCTCGTTGTTTTCAACGACAAAGTTTATGATTTGACTCAGTTTTTAAACAAAGTAAGTAATGCAGACAGTAGTGGGCTACACACGTGGTGAGTACACTACTCACGGGGAATTCCCCATAAGTATGCGATGAAGCATAGGGAGGCTGGTGAATTCACCGAGAGTTTTCACCGCGTGTGTAGCCCACTAGTGTGAGGGTACTGTACATTGGAACAATTGCAATATGCAGGTTAGCCTACGCTATATTTGTATGTGATATTATTACACTGTTGGTGTTTGAAATGAAAATTAGCATCCTGGTGGAATGGAAGTGCTACTGGAGCATGTTGGCCACGATGGAACAGAAGCTTTCAAGATTGTCGGCCACTCCAAATACGCAGAGCAACTGCGAGAATCTTTTCTCGTGGGAAAACTTACAGGTCACTTTTGTCAACAGTGGACACATAACAAAGAGCGTCTTGCTCCGGAGAAAAATTAGTAATTGGGCTGTGTAACATTGGCTGGCCGGCTAACTATGAAGTTCAGCATATTGTACATGCAAGAGATTTGTTGACAACGACAGTGATCTGAAATGAGTCTGTTGGCTGTTGCAATGGTTGATGCTTGATGGTATTTTATTGTACGTAGAGATGTATTCAACTGCATGCATTCATCATTATTTTACTTTATCCTTATCATTTTCATTATTATATCATTATCATCATTATCATTAAAAAGTTCCTACAGTACATATTATATTATTATGTATTGTATATGTATGTACTGTACATGCGAGATCACATCACACTGCATCGCACCTACAAGGTACATACATACATACATACCTAACCATCAACACTACTTACACTATTGTTTGTATGTGGTCAAAAGTACTAGTCAAACAACACATTATGGCACATAAGCCAAGCTGCTCTGATGAAGAATACCATGCAAAAATGCAATCACATACTATACAAAGGAAAATCATAAATTGACAGATTTCAGTCCTCCTGATTGTTCGTCAGAAGCTGTCGGTGGTGGATTTCTGAGCTTCTGCCAGCGAATGGATTTGCCAGCTTTCGTTGACAGACTAGCACACACCAATAACAGCATGGCACCGCCCACTACCAAGTAATATGCCCAGCCAATAGTACAGTTTCCTGCAACATTACATTTTCTGTAATGAAAATCATCCAACAAAATTATCACGTGCTATCGAGGAGTGCGTGTACATAATGTATAGTGTCTTCCACCTAAGAGGTAGGGTCCAGCATGTTCTCCGCAAGCATCTCGAACTTCCCGATTACCCCATCCAAGAGGATAAATCACACATCCACCGCCAATCAAAATAGCTGAAACAAAGGGCGCATCAAAATGCACGGATTCAACTTGTACGCAGTTTTTAGCTTTCACAAACCTGCAAAGGCTTGAACAATGCCAAGGATTCGTGCGCTGGTCTTGCTGACGATATCCGACATGCACCATGCTGGTATAGTTATGAATGCTACCAGTAGAGCAGCTGCACTGCCCACACCCACACTCACTGTACAGATCTTCCACCACAAAGTGGGAATGTCGTCGAAGGTTTTGTAGCGTCCACACAGCTCAACCAGCTCTATGCGTTCTGTGCCGGGATGTGACCAGGGATAATTACAGCGTCGGAAACAGCCAAAATACGCTGGCAGAGAGCGGTCGTTCAAGCTCAAGGAGCCGATTATCCATAGAGGAATGTAATATCCGGCGCTGACCACGCCGGCTGCCACCACAGACAACAGCGACCAACCGAAGCCAACGCCACTGAGACCAGGCGAGGGAGCCATGATGCAGGTTGCAGCTATGAAGGTGCAGGAAGCATTGGCCTTCTTTAGCTGGCCATAAAATCTACGTAGTGCAGAGAAATTCTACTTCCGAGTGTTGTCGTAAAGGGTAATAAAGCGAGTGGAGTAAAGTTTTGATGAATTTTCCGATGCTCCACGCACGGTGCTTCGGTCTTCGTACCGCAGTGAAGGGTTGGATGTTTGGAGCGATTTTCTCGCCGATTCTGCGGGGAACAAACACACCAGGGAGTCAATTTGAAAAGTAGCAAATTATGTAAACACGGCACGGCACTGGCTGCCGCTGTGCGGCCTAACATTTAACAATGCCCCGCGAAGTGAGCAATATATACATTTGTACGGTACGTATGCAGGGTATAGTGATGTACTGTATGTAAGTAGCTGTGGTACTATTCTAGGTATAAGCAGCTATAGCTACCGCGGTTGAATTTTAGCTTAAACAACAAACGCAGGGATCAACGAGAGCTCTCGAGCTAGGAAAATGGAGCACAAATGAACCAGGCGCATTGTCACATACTTTAGCCGTCGATGACTTTTGCGACAATGCTGCACAGATATGCGACACAAACAACAGGGGAGCAGTAGCGGTGTCAGACAGTGTCTCGCACTGTGATTCCTCAACGGTTAAAACGACAGCGCCTATTCCGCAGCACAGGACAGGGTACCATGACAATCCAGTGCTCATGAGCCGTTTGCAATTTTTTTTCACTTCAAACTTGCCAAAGGCAGTTGTAAAGAAATACCTAGTGCATTAGGTACCGGTAGGGCCTGCTATGAAACACCTTGGGGTTTCGTTACCTACGTACATACCTATCAACGCTAAAGATACAGAATGTTATGTACGTTTTAGTAGCAGGTGTGAACCCTTTCGAAAAGGCATGCCCAAGAATAACCGGCCGTCACCTGAAATGCGAAAGCAGCTGTGAGAAGGGTGCATCAAATTTCGGCTAATCATTTCGCCTAATTTCCAGCACCATTCTAGACGGACTGCAGTCTACAAACTATTCGTAAACAGAGTGAGTGCACTTCTTAGCAAAGTACGGCTCCTGTCGGTGTATCGGATGGCAAAAAGCTGGCACGTCAGGCGTCAGCTTTATTTTTCTAAGCTTCACACCGATAGAAAAAAGATAAACTTTGGAAAATGCGGCTAGAAATGCAGGAAAGATCCGATATCCGGCTCAAGCTAATGCTAAGAAAAGCAGATGAGACCACCAGCGCCATACGCGTCCGTGAGTAAATTGATAAGTAAGCGTGATCTATCTGCTCATCAAAGCGCCCAGCGGAAAAAGCATACTAACTATCTCCTATGGCAGAAAACGGAAAGAAAAAGCCGGCGTGCAGCTAATCGCCCCGTATATTTCCAGAAATCTGCCTTTGCTTTTTCCTCCAGCATACTACATAAACAGCTACACAAGCCGCTCTACGGCCCTTATCATGCTTCTCTGATCTCAGGCTAAGGCAACACAGCCGCACACCAAGCTAACTGATAAGCGAAACACATATAGTACATACTACGTATGCCGGCCAGTCCTAGTAGTACACTTATTACGGGGCGCGTGCACGCGAGAAAAAGGGAAACAAACCAAGCAGAAGCTGGCGATCAATCAAGAATCTTTTTGGTGACGAATCGCTTGCCGAAGTTTGAAGAATGGCTTGGTATCAGAAGCGGACGGGAAAATCCTATTAGCTAGCAAGACTTTTCTCCTCAGGCAGATAGCTTACTACCGGGCATAGTAATCAAGTTTTCCATAGAAATTTGGTTCTGGTAAATCGTGAAAAGGACGTGAAACCCAGATGAAATAATGACGTCCGCCCTTTGAAAATTTCGAAAGAGAAAGTTATCTATCTTGAAATGCGGCATCAAACAGTGTATTGCTTGAAGGCGTTTCTTTCTCCAAGCGCTTGTCAGTCGATTATCCCATGGGATTCCATGAGAATCGTGCCACTGCGGGTGCGGGTGCGGGCATGTTGAACATAATTTTTTCATAAACATTCGATTTACTCGCATCTCTCAGAGTATGTAGCCTACTTGAAGCGGAAAGAATTTGACACAAAAGTATACTGTGTATGTGTACACACACTTATAGTGTCTAAACTAGGTACAAAACACACCAAGGCGTTTAAAATATTGCGTTCTGCCCTGCCGAGTCATACACATTCAAACTACAAACTGTCGGTCCATCACATACATAGTCACATACATGATGTGCTAAAACATAGGCTTTTATAAACATACTATACGTACGTACATTATGGTGCACTGGCACCATTACATACTATACTTGACACAACGAAGCCTAACAGCTATCAATAAGCATAGGGAAGGAAGCTTGTTTAGAGGAGAAGCAAGCACGCCAGACAACAGCTCTATCAGCAAGCAACGCAGGCAGACGATTAACAAAACAAAATTCAATGCCAAACACAAGCCAGTCAATTCATGGGTGGTCGAGCTCCGCTAATGAGTAATTTAGTGAGTAGTGACCTATCAGATTGGCTGAGACTGACCACAATTTACTACGCTGTCCAATAATGACCAATCGGCCGAATCGACAGAGTTCTCATTATTTTTTGGCATCTTCAACATAAACTGACGCTCATCTCATCACCGCAATGAACATATGCGATACAAGGGCAAGATGATTGGTCAAGCTGGAGCCGCCATTGCCAAAAGCAAAGACATAGATGTTTTCCTGCATTGCGTTGAGTTTTGACGCTAAACTGCGTTCAACGTCTCACGAACTGTACGTACGCAAACGCACAGTTGTCCAATGTTACTTGTGTTGAGATGTGCATTGCATGCGCCCACGCCTTTACGCTTCCTATAGTGACACATAATATCGCTCACAAGGTGCAGCAGTCCATAGATCGTTCGTACTGATATATTGTTGTCACAACGTAGTGCACATACAACCGGCATATTGTAGTTTGTCACGCATAAAGTACATACTGATACATAGTGCGTGCGTGAACCCTCCAGTTCCAATAGCGTTCCATGTGATATTAGTGCTGTACGTGACTGAACTAGGGAAGTGACGAGACGCATGTAACGTTCAAGGTTTAGATCGGACGAACACACAAAAGGTCAATATAGATTTATGTGCACTGTCTTACAGTCCTTCCGCCGGCCGTCCTTCACTGAAAGTGGAATGCGTGAATCTCCTATAAAATAGGTACATCAATGGAAGCCTCCACAGGTACAGCTTAGCTCCGTAGCATTGCCTGATTTGATGTTGAGCAACCATAGCTAGATATTCGAACAAAAAGGCCAGGGCTTCCAAATCGTATAAGCTACAATAGGTAATGGTACGCTTTCAATGCGCGACAAAATCCAATTCAGGTAGGCTATAATGAAGTGCCATTCATTTCCAAAATTGAACTACGATAGTAGGTAATTGACAGTTGATATTGGTACACCATCTGCGCATTTTACCCCAAGATCGGGAGTGAAAGTAAAATGCAAAACAAGTAGCAAAACGCTCAGTATATCAATACCACTGATGTCAACTCGGTCTTCAATGAAATCGGGTAAAGTAAAGTAAATTACCGGGTATGCCCTATCCCGGGTAAAGTAAGGTAACTTTACCCGTCCTTTGTCAAAACGGGTAAAGTAAACCCATGTGAAGCATTTTACCCGGGTAAAATCGAGTAAGTACATAGGTAGGGGATTTTTGCTTTGAAATTGGTTGCTATGCGCCCATACATACATGCACATGCGTTAGATTACAATCCATAACATACCTATCCCACCCAGCGTACTGTATGTGTACACATTGTTGAAGGTAGGTACGTTATAATATAATATCGTCTGACGGATTCAGAAATTGATGCAAGCAGTGCTAATCTGTCCAGAGCACAAGCTTTTACCTTAGTACATCTACCCGAGTAAGTACTAGAAAGTATGGCCGAGTAAATCGGGTAAGTATTAGCCGTACTTACCCGCACTTTCAGCATTTTTACCCGGGTAAGCATCCATTCTGCTGGGTACCGGTAAACCTTACCCGATAAGCCATTGCATCGGGTAAAGTAAAGTAATTTTACCCGGCGTAAAGTACCGGTAAATTTTGCTCTGACATCAGTGAAGACGCAAGACATGATGGAATAGTCTTTAGCGCGGGTGTACTCTATTAAGACATATAAGCACAAGAGAAGCAGTTTGAAAAATTGGGCAGCCAGTGCGTGAGTCGAACACGCAACGCAGAACGGGATTACGCCCCTATTAGCGCACACCACTATCTGACTGCACGAGCTCAATTTCTCAAACTCCCGCTCTTTTGTACTTTGGTCACCGGACTCGCACACGCTCTTTTGTTGGCACGCACAGGACATCCGGCACTGTTAATAGGGGCGTAATCCCGTTCTGCGTTGCGTGTTCGACTCACGCACTGGCTGCCCAATTTTTCAGAACTGCTTATCTTATGCTTATATGTCTACTGACATCAGTGGATCAATACATGTTTGGTACATGTGATTGTACATATGGACAGTTGGTGCAAGGTTCGAGCACGCAGCGGTATCGGAGCAGATGATGGACTCATAGTTCCAAAGATTAATTCCGAATAAAACTCCAGCTTCTTCGCTCCACTTTGGAGCTGTTGAATGGTCGTGATTGTGGGGCTGAGTACGGCCACCAATGGGCAACAATGAAAAGACAGGACGTACACGTACAGATTTCCATAATGGAGCAAGCAGCAGTGAGATAGATTCAAATCTGGATACAAGGGGCGGGGCGTGTCAGGGCGATGCCTGTGATAACCTGAATAACAAAAGATTACACATTTCCAAGCAAGCTTAGCACTCATTTTCATACTTCTGAGCAACGCGTGCAAGTGCAAGGTTTTTGTCATACGAATTGCCAAAAGAAGCAAACACATTGGGAAGCCAGAACGCGAAATAATAGTTAGCAACCTACCAGTGGCGTAACTCTGCT
>JASAMW010007710.1:0-45761 GCA_030247985.1 Epsilonema sp. ZAB3_2
GGTGACGAGTGACCAAATTGCCTTGCTTGAAAAGCGCGAGATCGTGCCTACGCTATAGCACTCACCTTTTCCCCAGCCATACGTACCGTTGTAGCACCAATTTATTTATATCTTTAGGCGTTGCATTAGGTTCTTGACTTCATCATTTCTGTGTGCATGTGCCTGTTGCTTTCTGGGCTCCCTGCTGTGCTGTGACGACAGTCTGTATTCATAATTCTCTTTTGCAGTGGCAGCACCGGAACAACGCTGGTTCCTCGATGATAAAAACATCATTTTGTGTGCGGCCACTCCAAAGAATATTGTGAATACAAACGCGATGCAATCATATCAATTTCTGTGCTGTCATGGGGGTGCTTCTTGATTGCATAGGAGCTTGTGTCACCCGTGTGGTTTTGGGGGCATATTTCCCTTTCTTTCCTTTGCGATTTCCTGCTGCTGCATTCACCGTCATCCAGCACTACAATGCCTTTCTTTTCTCGTGTCACATTATTCAATCTGTAGACTGCAGGGCAAACTTTATCTCTGAGATGGTTGCGTAATCACTCTTGCCATGCTCGATTTCTCGATTGTTTCCCATTGATTTGCCATGGAGGTTGTTTCGTTTTGTCTAGATTCCATTCAATTGTGCCTTCCGCCATTCTGCCGCGTGATATTGCGAATATGGATGAATCCTACCTTCTCCATATTGTGACTAAAATACGTAGTAAAGCAACCCTAGCTCTCGTTTGCGTGTAAGGTACTGTACCAACCAGGTCTACAGAGTTCTATGCAAGTGGTGCACAAACAATGGTTGTAGGGTACTGTGGGGTAAAGCCGGCCATGGGATAAACCCGGCCACCTACGCTCTTCGAACTTGTTGTTTCAGCAAATGATGAACCAAATAGCTCATTTGAAAGAAGAGAGTTCAAAGAATCGATTGGTATCCTATTCGTCTCAATCGGTCCATTCATTTGTTGCTAAGATAGTATGCAACCCTGAAACTTAGGTGGCCGGATTTTTCCATGGCCGGGTTTACCCCATAGTACCCTACATAGCCAGCGCTAGCACTTTTGTTTTTTACATAGTTGTTTTTAAAGGCAGCTAGGGTTTACGCGTTTGTATATTATTTTTATAATTGTAAGTAAAACAAATTAGACCAATTTGTCCGGTTTTCACAAAGTGCCGTGTGCTGTGTGATAGAAATGGACAGTTTGAAAAGCTGGGTAGTGTACTCATTTTGTGTAATTTTTGCTGTAAAAAGTTGTGACAAAAAGACATGAGGTTGTGGTGTAGGAATTGTTTTGAATTTTTATGTGTTTAGCTTGTTTTAGCATGCTACGGTGTTTGTACGGGTTGTTGGTTTGGGCAAAACTGCACACCGTCATAGCTCTGAATATGTTTGCTACCAGTTATCCATGTTCATGGCATTCAAAAGTGTTGTATATCTATGCGCTACGAGAACGGTAAATTTTTGGTGAAAGGATTTTATCGCCTACGTATATTAAAACGTTGCTGTGCTGTATTTTTATTGTTGTGCATTTTCAGTAAGACTTGCAAAAAATCTTTTTTTTGTGTAAATTGTGCCCTTGTATGATGAATTTGCTATAATATATGCTTCATAATTTTACATACAGTATGTAGGCCTATGTACGGATAAAACGAATTTTTATGCATGCGTAAACTTTCGTTATCAATAACTGCATTGCTACTGTAAAAAAACATCCATTTATGAGAAAGTTTGTGGATTTACGAACATTGGTGGTGGTTGGTGGTCGATTGTGTAGCACGTGCAAACAACAAATAGTAAACAAAAAGCAACGTAATCGTTAGCTGCTTCGTAGTTTATATAGACTAGACCAATATTTTTATGAAACATTGATGGTTTTTCATGGCGTTATTGAAGCAGTTACAAATCAATGCGAATTCCATTGTTACGGCAGAACCCATCGCACTTTTGGCGTTTTCGGGCTTTTTCCTCTACCAAATCTGTCAATCGCTAATAATGTACGAAGCCGTGTGCTATCAGACCTACCGCGACGATGTCACAGTGGACTGCTCAGACTTAAACGGACCTGCTGAGGATGTGGTCCAACAGAAGTCCACGAGCTGGGTGCTTTATCTCAGCTTGGCCCAAATTTTACCTGCATTAGTCACGGACACCGTACTGAGTAAGAGTGGTTTCATTCAACGTTGCGTGCAGGCAGACTAAAATTCATTGTTTCGTGCAGGTGCCTATGGAGACGTGGTGGGTCGCAAGGTGAACATTCTGCTGGGCATTGCCGGAGTGATGGTGAGCATATGCGCCCTGCTGGTGATGGGTACTCAGCTCTCCACACCGTTTTTCGTCCTCCTCATCGCAGGGGTCGTTTCTGGTCTTCTCGGTAAACAAACAATGATACTCACCTTACAAGTCCATTTGGGTAAAAGCGATTCCCGTTTGGTCCATGACCGGCATTATCGTTCTTTCCTTGTTAGGGTACATCGAAATCGTGCCTATTGCTGGCTTCGCCTTTATGGCTGATGTCACTACGGATGAGCGCTTTATGACCCTTCGGATGGCCTTCTTCTCAGGCGGACTGGCGCTAAGTGGGGCCATAGCTGGCGCTGTTGGCATCGTTCTCGCCAAATATCCCAATACACATTCGCTGGGAGAAATAGTTCCCAGTGCCGTTTCGCGCTGTGTCGCTGGGTCCCTTTCCTCCGTACTTTTTTTCGAGACCCGACGACCATCGTGTGGTCATCGAGTAGTACGGCGACTTTCACCGTACTTCAAAAAACCGGTTTTAGTATGGGCGCCGGCGGTTTGAACCATACTTCCACTTTTGGGTTGAAGTACGGAGGAGCTCCATTTAGCGCCCGACCGTACTTCCACTTTTCCTTGTACCATACTATCACCTTTTTTAAACCGTACATATTTTTGGTCTGAGCTGTACATATTTTTGGTCTGAGCCGTACTTCGCTCGTTTCTGCCAAATCTCGAGTGTACTCTTTGTAGCGTACATCGCATGCCTACCGTAGTTTTCGTGTCAGGACCATCAACATTCCTATTGCAATTTGAAATTTTGTAACAAATTTCATGACTCAACGAAAACAAGGAGAAATCAAAGCTGAGTCAGAGTCAAGGTAATCATTATCCTGCATAGCAAGCATTCAGCACAGGTCACACACAACCTTTATCAACCAGACACATGGTAAAAATTTACCCTCTATTCAGGACTCCATGCATGTGGTCATTCGTGGCTTGTTGGCTTGTGGACTGGGTGGGTTCAAGTCTGACCGACCGCTGGGGAAAGAAACGGATGTGGAGCTGCATCATCAGCCGGTCTACCACAAAGCAAGCGGCCACCGATGCTATGCCTGCTTCCTACTCTACCAGCAAGAACGCAGGACGCGCTTGTGGTGTGAGGGCTGCAAGAAAGGGTTCTGTCAAGAACATTTCGGGTTCTACCACCGCAACTTGATGCAGCAAGAAAGCACGACTGAGCGCGGAGAAATTGGTGAAAACACAGACAGTGATAGGAATGAGATGGAGCTAACGGATTTTTCATGATTATTGAGCTTTGCTCTTTTGTAATTAGCAGTGATCACTAATGAGAAGAATAGCAGGAAGTTAGTGGAAGTACGGGGAAGACGGACATGAGAATAAAAAAGAGTATGGAGGAAACGGAAAAGTTGTATGGTTCAGCAAGAGGAGAAGTATGGTTCAGCAAGAGGAGAAGTATGGTCCAAAAAGAAAAAAGAAAGTACGGAGGCGCTAAAAAAGTACGGAGGAAATTTTTTAGCGCCCCACCGTAAATTTGAACCATACTTGGTTGGAGGAAGTATGGTGGAAAAAGAAGTATGGTTGAAGGCTTAGCTGACTCCTCCGTACTGAAATAGTACGGTCCAAAAAAAAAAGTGTCGTCGGGTCACTTTGAACCGTACTAAAATAGTACGGTCTAAATTTACGAAATGTGTAATGGGATATCAGGTTCACATCGGTTGGCTCACCGTGGGCGCATTGGTGTTAGAAGTTGCCGCCTACTTTTATGCCTTGTTTCGTGTGCCGCAAACGCCGCCTCTACTCATGAAATGGAAAACTAGCTTGTAAGAAACGAGCCAATGGAATTCTGCGCATGTCCTAGTATTTTCTTTTCAAAAAAATGTGTCTTGGATGGAAGCCTTCTTGCAGGAAACGAAGTGGCGTCCCACCGCCCAAGTTAGACCTTCATCCTAGCTTTATCTCCATTTTGCTGCAATCGTTTCAGCTCATTTGGGATTCCATGAAAGCCTTAGCCCGTCCCAGAGACGGTTACAGACGGCTGTTTCTGATCACCACTGTAAGTGCGAACTTTCTGTACTTTTCTGCGCAAAGTCCCATCGACACCATCATTTCGATCTACACGTTTCGTCATCCGATCAATTGGAGTCAACTTCAACTCAGTATTTATTCTGTGGTTCAAGGTGTCCTGTTGTGCATTGGAAAAGTTGGAGGAGCATCGCTGTTCAGATATGTACGTACGTACGCATACACACATACGTACAGTGTACGTACAGTTCAGTACGTTACCTGATGGACTATCCGCACGTACGCACGCAGGCATTATTGCACAGTCACCGGCTAATAAATAGGCTACACAATGCTTTACAGGTTTTAAAGATACCGGAAACCGGAATCATTCTGATTAGTTTTGCATCTCTGATTGCTGGCCTGACTATTCTGGCCTTCTCCAAAGCTTCCTACATGGTATATGTTTCAGCCGCAGCTGGCTTTTGCCTCAGCTTAGGACTACCGACCATCAAGTCTTTTGTCGCTCAACAGGTTCGTCAAAGGATAGCGTGAGTGTACAGTACCGTATTTTTGGGTGTATAGCCCCATGGGGGTATACAAAAATTGAGAGGTCCAATGGGGGGTTATACACTAGGGGGAATATACAGGGTGTCCCAAAATAAACCGGCCACCTTTCGAGGCATGTAACTCTGGAACGAAACTTGAGATTTTCATGCGGTTTTTTTATTTTGTAGTCAAGGCTTTAGCTGAGATCTGTACAAAATTTTAGCTTCGTACGCCCAGTGGAAGGTGCTCAAACACCTTCTTTCTCCGGCTGTCAAAAACGAGGGTTTTTCGAACTGGTAGTGCCGATTTAGTGGTCCATTGTGCATGGGTCCAAGACATAATTAGTCTCGTAATGAAAAAGTAGTCCCAAAATGCTAGGAAATGTGAATCTCACGCAGTAACCCCAATTCCACCATAGCAAACGCATGGAACAGGGTATGTTGAAAAATTAAGGCCGAATGTTTCTCCATACTGAAGAAAAACGTCGATTTTGAACTTCGAGATTCAAACCGTCGTAATTTCCGAAGTATGTGGACCAAATAGTTGAAATTTTGTACAGATCTCAGTTGAAGCCTTGACTACAAAATAAAAAAACCGCATGAAAATCTCAAGTGTCGTTCCAGAGTTACATGCCCGGAAAGGTGGCCGGTTTACTTTGGGACACTCTGTGCAATGGGTGGGGATATACATAGGACAAAATTTATGTTTATGAGAGGTGTGTAGAGGCATGTTTTTGAGGTCAAAAGTATGTGTTTTAGGGCATAATCGCGGTTAGTACAAGACATGCTCAGCTAAGCCTTCAGGCATAGCAGCATGGTGTAGGAGTAGCTATAGCTAGCATAGGACCAGCTACATAGGTAGGTAGGTCAGGTACCTTACATTATCCCTTGGAATCAAGTTTGGCCCCGTTTGGGCCACCCCTTGAAAAAATTTTGAATTTATACTTACTTTGTTACAACCCCCCTCCCTGCCATTAAAAGGCTGTTTCAACAAGTGTGTTACAACGTTTCAGTTGTAACAGTGGCATCTCGGGTTACTTACCCAGGTAATTTACCCGGGTAAAAGCATGTAGAAGGGAGCTCATTTCAAGAAATAGTGTAGTTTCTCGCGTTTTCGTTGTTACAACGTTTTCCGCTTCTTACTTTTCTAGGGTTGGCGCCAATTTCAAAAATTTGTTACAACTTTTTCACTTGTAACAAATCAAAAAATGCAATTGTTACAACCACTGTTACATCGACTGTTACAAGTCACCGCTAAGTCGCCGCAATGATGAAGCATAGGAACGAGTAGGAAAGAGTTGTAACAAAAGGTGTAAAAATGTTGTAATAAACGTGCCTAAAAATTTGTTACTACCCCCCCTCCCCATCTAATAACCGATTTTTTCGCGCCAAAAACCGACTTGACTCCAAGGGTTATGGGGGTTATACACCAGGGGGATATACACTGGGCAAAATTTATCTTTTGCCAATGGGGGTTATACACACTAGGGGAATATACCTAACTTATACACCCATAAATACGGTACTTCCAAGTATGTACATAGGTCTGACACAATGCGCCGTGGACTTTTCCAGGTTGAGGTTGACGAAGTCGGGAAGCTATTCACCTTTCTCGCTTTCGGCGAGAACGCTGCCTTCATTTTTGCGAGCGTAGTTTTCAACAAAATCTACGAAATGACGGAACCAACCTGGCCTGGACTCACTTTTATCATCATCGCTGCACTCATTGGTGTTGCCTGGTGTGCCATGCTGGTCATGCATGTCTTGTACTTGAGGGAAAGAAGGCGACTGACATCGATCACAAATTCCGGTGGAATTGTTAGACTGGCTGGCTAGTATAGGTTGGCAAACTAAGCTAGCATAAAAATTCCATAAAGGTACAGGAAGCGCATTCAAATATGTTCGTTCATGGTACTGTGTATGGTTGGTAGCTCGGAATAGTATTCGTTTTGTAGGTATGTTGTACAGAGATCAAAACTGTAGTCTTTTCTTTTTGGCATGCTGCGTTTGTACGGGTTATGGTTGATGATGGTTGCTTTTGTATGGGCAAAAATACACACCCATCATCATCGCCAAAGTGCATGTGCATGTACGTAGTGGGGGGCTATGCACAGGTAAATACGGTATGACCATGACCATTCTGAACTATTCTTGGTTGTCGAGGTACACAACACACCTATAAAATTGCATGTGCTGTCCCTTATTGGTATATGGTATGGTCGTCATTTGATTTGGTATTTTGTTGATCCTATTCCAATCATTGCTGATACGGCTTCAGGAGTAGAAACCTCTCGCCGCATGTTGATGCATGGCCCGTATGTATGGTATGGTGTATGGTTAAAGGCGGGGGGTAACGTTAGGGTTCCAGCTAGAATTTTCAAAAATGCACACAATCATTGAATAGAGAATTTTTTTCTGCCCATATGCGTCATATGTCAAAAAGTTGTAGCTATGACCGTTTTTGAGTAACATAGGGGTTTCGATGTCACTTTCCCATAGCTGTGTACTATTGAAATCCCATAGTTGCGTTTTGCTACCAATCATCGTGATTGCGCAGTTTATATTCACGCTCTTATGGACCATGATGAAAGGACTATGATCATTCCTATGCTGAAGTCGAATGAACGATGGTAGAAAAACAGAGTTCAGGGTCAGCTGGAGCTGTCCATACCCCTTGTTCATAAACTGCGCCATCAACACGACAGACAGCAAAACGCAACTATGGGATTTCAATAGTCCACAGCTATGGGAAAGTGACATCGAAAACCCTATGTTACTCAAAAACGGTCATAGCTACAACTTTTTGACATATGACGCATATGGGCAGAAAAAAATTCTCTATTCAATGGTGGTGTGCATTTTTGAAAATTCTTGCTGGAACCCTAACGTTACCCCCCGCCTTTAAATATTTTTTAACCACTTTGCACTTATGTACGTACGTATGCATGCACTACTACTTTTTGTGCCTTATCACAATCCTGCTGCAGCGTAATCGGTCGCTACATAACAATTTTGGCCACGCAAATAGTACGTCCAAACGCGTTAAAGTAAACCAAAATGAAACATAATGTTGGACGAGTGCTGTTTGACCTAATTAGTGTGAAGATCTAATCTCCAAAGATGCTTTTTCTTTAGCACGTCTACGCACGTGCCGCAGAAAATCCTAATCTGAATGTGTGCTCATTGACATTGAGGGGGAAAATATGGCATTCTTGAAGCAGTTACAAGCCAATGCAAATTCCATAGTTACCGCGGAACCCATCGCACTTTTGGCATTTTCCGGTTTTTTCCTATACCAAATCTGTCAATCGCTAATAATGTACGAAGCCGTGTGTTATCAGACCTACCGCAATGATTTCACAGTGGACTGCTCAGATTTACACGGAGAAGCTGAGAATGTGGTCCAACAGAAGGCCACTAATTGGGCGCTATATCTTAGCTTGGCGCAAATATTGCCTGCGCTGTTCACGGATACTGTGCTGAGTAAGAAAATGAATGTTATGTACCTACAGTATGTACAGTACATGAGCTTACCAAACTAGACAAAACAACACTTTTGCACCAAGCCGATTGAATGGTAAAATTTATGAATCCTTACAAGGTGCCTATGGAGACGTGGTGGGTCGCAAGGTGAACATACTGCTGGGTATTGCCGGAGTGATGGTGAGCATATGCGCCCTGCTGGTGATGGGTACTCAGCTCTCCACACCGTTTTCCGTTCTTCTCATCGCAGGGGTCATTTCTGGCCTTCTGGGTAAGACCGAGACAGGAAAAGCACAAAATTTGCTCGCTCCTGCTGTATTATTGAAGGCTACACTGAGATGTTACACTGTACGTACAAATGTCCGTATATAGGTTACATTGTGATCGTGCCCATCTCTGGCTTCGCCTTTATGGCTGATGTCACTGCGGATGAGCGTTTTATGACCCTGAGAATGGCCTTCTTCTCAGGCGGACTGGCGCTAAGTGGGGCCATAGCTGGCGCTGTTGGTATCGTTCTCGCCAAATATCAGGTTCACATCGGTTGGCTCACCGTGGGCGCATTGGTGTTGGAAGTTGCCGCCTACTTTTATGCCTTGTTTCGAGTGCCGCAAACGCCGCCTCTACTCATGAAATGGAAAACTAGCTTGTAAGAAACGAGCCAATGGACTACTTCGCATCTCCTAGTTTTTTCTTTTCAAAAAATGTATATTGGATGGAAGCCTTCTTGCAGGAAACAAAGTGGCGTCCCACCGCCCAAGTTGGACCTTCATCCTAGCTTTATCTCCATTTTTCTGCAATCGTATCAGCTCATTTGGGATTCCATGAAAGCCTTAACCCGCCCCAGGGTCGGTTACAGGCGGCTGTTTCTCATCACCAGTGTCAGCGTAAATTTTCTGTACTTTTCTGCGCAAAACCCCATTGGCAACATCATTTCCATTTTCACGTTTCGTCATCCCATCAATTGGGGTCAGCTGGAACTGAGTACATTCACAGTGGTGCAAAGTGTTCTGCTGTGCATTGGGAAAGTTGGAGGAGCGTCGCTATTCAGATATGTATGTACGTGTGTAATGTACATAACTACATACATGCACGCACGTCGCACATGCCTAGTGTATGAATGATCTGAAGCTAGTACTGTTCGTTTTGTGTTCGTGTTTGTTTACAGGCGTTCAAAATTCCTGAAACCGGCATTAT
This sequence comes from Epsilonema sp. ZAB3_2, assembly GCA_030247985.1. NCBI lineage: Eukaryota > Metazoa > Nematoda > Chromadorea > Desmodorida > Epsilonematidae > Epsilonema > Epsilonema sp. ZAB3_2. Next base: position 9,472 of record JASAMW010007710.1, read on the forward strand.
ACTGATTAGTTTTGCATCGCTGATTGCTAGCCTGGTGATCCTAGCCTTCTCTAAAGCCTTCTTTATGGCATATACTTCAGCCGCCCCGGGCGTCTTTCTGACCCCACGGGCCTCCAAACTCCCACCCCTTTTACCCCAACAGGGTCCGAAATCATACAAAATTCGTATATGTACATAAATACACATAACAACCGCAGAGAAGTCAAAGCGAAATTTAGATTGTGTGATTTTCGATTCCTGGACTATTTTTCAGGAATACAGTAGCCTGTAATAATATGCTTCTATGTATTTAGGTGGAGACCGATGAAGTTGGAAAACTTTTCACCTTTCTCGCTTTCGGCGAGAACGCTGCCTTCATTTTTGCGAGTCTCGTGTTCAACAAAATATACGAACTGACAGAACCAACCTGGCCTGGACTCACTTTTATCATCATCGCTGCACTCATTGGAGCGGCATGGGTGGTCATGCTGGTCATTCATATTCTATACTTGAAGGAAAGGAGGCAAAAGGCAGTGTTGTCATCAGTCGTAAATTCGGAAAACATTGTTAGTCTGGCAAAAGTTGATATGTAAGTGGACATAGTAGCATTTTCTTAAGTTCACCTTTTGTTGGCAAAACAAATGAAACCAAATGACTAATTTATCTGTCCATCGTGTACGATCTCGTTCTAACAAGCTCTTGTCGAACCGGCGACAACGCCGGATGTCGCTTTCGTCTCGGAGTCATCGGTGACTTCGACCGCGACCTTTTCCTTTCGTGAAGCGCCGCTCCCTCCTGTCCGATTCCTCCGAGAGCAGGTGTGACAATAACGTGCGGGGCGTTTAGGCGTAGCCTGCTGTGCGCCGGAGATGCTGTACTGGTTGGGACGCTGCAGGAGGAGCTACGTCGACTGCTCTCCGCCGTGAGCGTCGTTCCTGTTGCGGTTGGACTGATGTTATGATGCTGTGCAGTTCCACCGCACACGGAACTCCGACGTATTTCAGTGCGCAGGGTGGAATCATCCACGGGTATTCGAAAATCCCCCAAATGGTCCTCGCCCCTTTGCGGAAGTCCGTACTTTTTCCGAATGTCCGTGCGCATGCCCATCCTTTCCGCATGCCATTGCCGCTTCTGCACAGCCTTCTCTAACTTCTCCAGCTGGTCTTCTCCCTCGTGTCCCATATTTTCGGCCTCGGCTTTCTGCTTGAAGTAGACGCCCAGACAGTACAGCAAAACGCAGAGCACAATCAAGGCCAATATAGTGACCAGAAGCGACAAAAGTATCTTTACAGACAGTCCGCACAATAGCCAGTGACCATTGAACCAACTGCACTCGTGATGACTGGTTGAAGCGAACGAAATATGATGGCACTCACTACCTTCTGAGCACCAGTAGCACCTCGAACTTTCAGTGCAGGTATAGCAAGATGTTCCCAGCGGAAGACAATCATCAGTCATCTTGTAGATTGGCCATCGATGAATTTTCCAGTACTTGATGCCATTTCGATCATATCCACTGCTAACAGCTTGAGCACTGAAAACGGATGTGTAACGTACTGTACGTATGTGCAGTACAGAATAGTACACAACGGAAGCTTGCAAAAACCGAGCTGTACAAAAGCACACCTCTAAAATATGTTTTCCGCTTGGCTGGTAACGACGCAACAATGAGTGCCATAGAAAAGCGCGTGGTTTTTTTTGAAAAGCGCGCAGGTCGTCATCACATCATACAGCTCCAGGCTCCAGCGGAAGCTATTGTGACTTTTGTGACCAATCATCAGATCAAACAATGCCATGGTGTTTGTTCATACCACCTGTACTGAGGTAGTGTGCAGTGTTACGTGCGTGCGTACCCACATCGACTAGATTTTGCTATTTTGAGGCTGATTTTTATTGTTCACAAACATTTGGCAGGTTTAGCACCGAAGGCATAAGGCTCCTATAGTACGGAAAGCTGATTCAATGCTGGTGAAATCCGAACCACAAAAAGGCAATGCTTGAAGCTCTAGCGGTTACTGTAATTTTAGGATAGTCGTCTATTGTTCCATAATTTTCCCTATTCTTTCGATAAAGATAAAATCGACTGGTCGTTTGCGATCGCCTGTTCCCAGTTTTTCCCATCAACCTGTTTGTACTGAATTGAGTCCACTGTCACGCTGTCAATACACCTCGAGTTCACTCCTGAAATGTTTTAGATCACAATAATAGTCGACTGACACCGCTTGCCATCGAATATGAAAAATTTAGTGCAATTACCATAGCCATCTGGATTCGATCTGGGAACGTAAAAACTTTGCACGCCGCAAACCTTGCAGAACATGTGCTTAGCCGTATGGGTGTTGAACGTGTACGTAGTCAGTTTATCGGCACCCTGGAAAACACCAATCATAAAGTAGGTGAAAGAAAGCACAATGTTGTACATATTACTTACCTGAAGCACACAATGTTGTACATATTACTTACCTGGAGCAACTTGAAGCTCGATGCTGGAACAACCACGTGATAATTTCCTTTCTTGTAGCAAACTGAGCAGCTAAACAAACGCTAAGATCTAGAAGCTTGGACTACGAATTTGTACAAAACAAAACAACCATGCTGTTTGTTGGCTATTGTGTAGTGTACGTACATACAGTACATACTTGCAATCGAATGCGACGATTTTCTTGGGTGCCAGAACCTTCCATCTCACAGCGCCACAGTGACATCCGCCGTCATGCCAAACGCGATCAGCTGACATGTTGTCGATCGTTCAATTTACAATACCAATATGGCAACACCCAACGTTGTCTGTCACATCTCACATCACAATATTATTTACTCCATTGCGCTACGCCTGTACGTATGAACGAACCATATCTTGAAATGTGTGTGCATGTGACATTAGAGTAGCAATGCTGCGCAGTTGTTAGAGCATACAAAAGCGTTCGGTAGTGTACGCAATACGTACGGTAGGTGTTTACTGAAGTCGCAGTGTCAGCCAGCACACATCACATCACATCACATCACGTCTCGCTAATGCAAAATGTTCAGGCACCAACATATAGTACTGTACAGTATATATCTACTTTTCATGTACAAACATACATACGTACGCAGGTATGTAGCAGCCCACATACGCACGTATCAATGCAAACATTACGTACAAAACTTGCATAATGTCAGGTAGTAATGTAGTAATCGCTTTGGCAGCACTCGCACACGGGAAACATCACTTTCCATAGTCATTGAAATTGGTGTAGGCCATGACGAGGGAGTTCCTCCTGTCTTCCTCCTTCTCTTTTCGCAGATTCGACAGCCAGACGCAGTCCAAACAGACGAGAATGAAGGATATGAGAAGGACGGCGACCAGAAGAACGAAGAGTCCGACAATGCTGAGGATACCGGCGCCTTCGTCCATGCCCGGGCACCAGCGCTTGTTCGGGTTCCAGTTCCACCATCGCTGCTTCAGCTGCTGCAACTCTCCACGGTTCAGCATCTCCAGAATCCTGGAACAACCCGGAGCAGAGCTATAGAGATGTTGTCGATTTGGGGATGGATAGCAGTGCCAATCAAGCTTTAGGTTGGAGTGCAGCATCTTATATATCTGATATGAGTGCACCTATGTACAGTATCTTAACTTACGCGGCAGACAACTCATCTCTGAGTGGGGAATTTCGCTGAACGGCGATGGCCAACGGAGTGGCTCCCAGCTCCTCGCCCACATGCTGCAGTCTGCAGTCCGTCAACTGCGCGTAATGCACGGAAGTGGAATCAGCTGAAAACAGAACAACCCCTGCACTATCACTGCACTGGCATTGAAATGCACTGCATAATGACACACTCGTACAGACAGTGTTTCCAACCGACGTGCGCGTTCCGTATGGCGATAGCCGGGTCGCAGAAAGGGGGGGGGGGGAGAGAAATAGGACCGAACGGGAATTGAACCCGCTAGCCTCGGTCACAGCTGTGGACGTTTAGGCACACGACCACCTGCCGGTCGAAGGATAGAAGGCTGAACTCGCCTTACATACCTACGTAGAACTAGTACATACTGTAGTGGTTTACGTACACAATACTTGCCTCGGACGCTATTTGCCATACGTAGTACGCAGTACGTAAGAACAGATTTGATACGATTCGTAAACTCTTACGTACTAATGAGTGCGTATCCTTGCCAAGGACTAGGCGAGTCCAATACCCGTTGCACAGCCTCATCGAATGTCTCCATTCTTCCGACTTGGCTAATGTATCGCCACATGCGTGTGTACCTGCTGGGCAACTCCACCCCAGCGAGTCTGGCCACGTCCAGCGAGTTGCCCCGCCGCAAAGTAGAATTTACCATCCTGAATACAATCTCAAAGTTATCATCCCGAGTATGCCATCCTGGATTACAATTACGAATTTGCCACTCTGAATTCCTGAATTTATAATCAACACACCCATAGGCAACTCATACCGCACCGTTTAGGTGTCATTGTTGTCAAGAAGTAGCCGGTTTGTTGTCCGTTTGTTGACAACAAATATATGGGGATCGTCGGTACGACGGTACCGACATCAAACCGACAACAGTTGGGCGATTTGTTGACAGTAATGATGCCTTATGATTGCCATGCCTATTGCCATGCCTTACTCTGCAAATCTCTCCTCCATTTGAGCATTTCGAATGATAAAAGCTTCCGCTTCGCTTCCCTTCACCGTGGAGTACTGTATGCTGCCTAATCTCATAAGTTCATCCCAGGTTTGAATCGGAGATTCATTCAGGTAAAGCGATGGTCCGGCGATGGTAATGAAAGCTAATAAGGCGCCGATTATGATCAAGGCTGTCAGCCACCATATACCACTGATTACCCGCATGACGACAGAGCGGGCTGAAAACAAGCACAAGAGCCAGTCAGGAGAGAGTGAGAGACAAAAAAGTGCCATGGACATAGACAATCTGGTATACGAGGTGCGCCTAAACCTGACCACCTCTGGCCCGGGTGGTAGGAAATGGAATTGTCTTCACGAGAACAGTTTACATCGTCGTTGGCCCGCTATACACGAGCACCGAGAAAGCTTCGAGCGAGTTCGGAGTGAATTCGGCTTGGACCGAACGAATCGGCTGTTCACAAGCCTCCGAAATATGTATAAACTCGGCTGTTCACACGGACGTTTGGAAAAACGCGGAGTGAGTTCGGTGCGAACTCGGAGATGTTACATGCTGAAGCATAAGTAAGTAAGCGCTCCGAATTCGGAGTTCACGTGTGCAGCGAACCAGTGATACGTCGTCACATGTACTGTTACTGTACGTACATTACCTGGTGGCGTGAAAGGTCCCAGCAGAAAATTGCAGACTCCCTCACACTTCTTCCATCCCTTCTTGGCTGATTCGTTGCTACTACTTCCACTGTAGTCGCTACTGTCACTGCCATTCTTCTTGTGCCTTTGTCCACAAGCTGATAATGTATCAAAGAGCCAGAGAAAAATACAGGTGCCAAAATAGGCAACGGCAATGTAGCCCCAGCCTTTCCAGTCCAACACTTGGAACATACGCCAGATGTTAAAGGAGCCGTTCTGCCTTTTCACCAGAATTGTGGTGCCTACTAGATCGTAGAACGGAATGGTGAAATCGACGAAAGCTTGACGGGCGACCGTCACGTGTAGAGCGCCCAACGCGATGTCCACGTTCTGTCAATAAAAAAAAACAGTCATTCAGATAATGGAAAATTTTACAGAGAAGTTTTTGGTACGGTACAAATTTTGAAATAAATAGGACAAAAAAAATTCGTCCCAAAATTAGTACCTCCCAAACCCAATAGGTCGGGATGGACCCCCGTGTTTGTCCCAAAATTGTACGTCCCAAAATAAAGGCATAATACTGTACGTCCAGTATTCAGAGGGCCACATGGGATAGGGTCAAGTGCACTACGGGCGCAACACTCACCATAGCCATGAGCATGATGTTTCACTGGCAGAGTGCACCACTCACGTGTAAAACTGTCAGTTTACCCCGGCAAGAACTTCCCGCATCATTCCATTCCAATCGCCAGCGGCCGACATGCTTCCATACTGTTGATCCGGAACCGGTATCAGTTCGTAGTCGAAGTAGTTCATGTAATCTCGCATCCTCTCCAGCATGTCGATGCAGAAGCCGCGGTACTGAATCGTGGCCCCATACGTCGACTTTTCAATGAACGGAGGTTGCTAGAAAAGAACCAACACAGTAGTAAGAATTGCTCCAGCTACGTATTATATTAGCCTAACCCTGTAGCAGTGCAGCAGATGTCGCCTGTCATCGCGCTGTGTTTCCCAATCGCCAAAGGAGTACTTATTGACCTGTACGCATTGCGGTGAAACCACATACGACTGATTTTTCAAACCAGTGGCCCGTTACAGCTTCGCAGTAAAATCCTTTTGCAGATCTGGCAACCCCTTTGCAAATCTGGCAACCGTTTTGCAGATCTGGCAACCCTGTTTTAGATCGTGATCTGTCAACTCAACTTATTATGCATCTGGAACCACTTTGGGCAGTTGGCAAAAAGTTGCATATCTGGCAACCCTACCGCAGAGTTGGAAACCCTATGGCAGATCTGGCAACCGTTTTTCCGCATAGATCTGACAACCATTTTGTGCATCTGGCAGCCATTTTGCACAGCATCGGGCAAAAGTGGTGCATGCGGCAACCATATTGCTGGTCTGGCAACCCTTTTGCGCATTTAGCAATCTGGCAACCCTTTTGCAGATCTGGCAACCCTTTAGCGCATCTCGCGTTTTAGTCTCGTGTGGGCTTTCGGGCGCAAACGCTGGCTTGAAAACCTGCGTCGTTTGGTTTCTGCGACATTTAGTACTGAAATATCGATTATCGATCGATTATTGGTGATCGGCTGATCAGATCAAAAATCGCAGGCTTTTCTGGCGTTCTCGGGGCCATAAGCTCTCGAAAGAGTCCTGAATGGATGCTGTAGCTGCAAAATTGAGTGAGTTATGAGTGAATCTGCGCGCTTTTAGTACTAAAATATCGATTATCGATCGATTATTGGTGATCGGCTGATCAGATCAGAAATCGAAGACCTTCTTGCCACCCTTGGGCATATAAGCTTTCGAATGAGCCATTGGCGAACGCTGTAGCTGCAAAACTGAGCGAGTCTATAGCATTGCACACAGACAGACAGACACACATCAGCCCTATTTGTTAGTAGATAAGCAGAAGATTAGAAAAGACGTAGAGCCGCGGCGGTGATAATGGCGCTAATTAATTAGGCCGATCGGGAGGTAGCACTGTGCACTGCTTAGGGTAAGGCTAATAGTACCAAACAGGACTTACCACAACAATGGACACCCGCAGCCGCCTGTTGGCCCCAAATAATTGTGCGCTTGTTCTCAAAATATTATGGCCTATGATGAGAAGCCACATAGACGGTGTCACAGCCCTGCACATGGTCGGCAGTTGGAGCAGAACACTAAGTGGCGACAAATCTACTGAACTACAGTAATCAAGCCGTGTCGCATTTTGTATATTTTTGGCGTGCAGAATTGACGCGCAAGTTTCAGGTCAATTTGCTTTTATTACTGTAAATCCAGAAATTTTCGTACTCTTTTAAATTTCGTACTGGGAGGGGGTCGCCTGTTTCGTATCCATTAATTTTCGTACAGGATGGTGGGACAACCATGTATGAACGCAAAGAATTGCATGCGTCGCCATTTATGAGTGCACGTATGCAATGAATGCATTGATTGATTACCCACTAGTATGTACTGAGGAACGATTGAATGAACATAAGATTGGAAGTGGCACATGATTTTGGACATGATATAAGAGGCGTAGCATGGTGTACAGGGTGACAGTAAAATTTTTGCATTCACTATACAAAAATTCGTATCCATTAATTTTCGGACAAAATTTTTTGTACGAATTGTACGAAAATTAAACGACTACGAAAATTTCTGGATTTACAGTAGATTATTTCATTTGAATTACACATGTGTATGAACAGTATATTGCAAGAATGCAGTGTACTGCCACCTACCTATGAAGGGCAGGTGGGTAGGTTGCTGAGAATTTCTTCAATATGCGATGCGTACAGTCATAAATTCAGGGTGGTTTCCAGTTTCTGGCATCTGGTTTCAAAGTCAACAGCACTCAGCTTATTTCACCGTTCCCTCCTTGCTTCTATTCTGCCATGAGAGTGTACGTATGAATGTAAATGTACATATGTAAGGATGGTACATACATACGTACATTTGCAATACAATCAAAAATAGCATGGCATCGCATTCTACAGAGTTCAGTTTCTTTGTTTGCACTAGCTTTTTCAATGCCAGACCAATAAACAATGAAGTGACGACAAGTCTTTTCGTTCGACGAAAGATGGGAGACAAGAACAAGAAAATGGTAATGACACCCACGCCTATAAGTTACATATGGATGGATGCACCTACAACAATGTTATCACAACATATGTTCCAAGAGAAGCAACCAAGTGCATTCATTACCAAAAGAAGAGGCGTGGTCGGTGGTCACTCAGTAGGCAGTTGCAATTTTTGCATCTTTTCATTTGACGTGCACATCACCATGTAGTACGTAAATCAACTGCTGTTGTGTCTACCCAACGGTGGAGAAAGGTGAGTTGGGTGGCCCAAATTACCCCCGAGCCCGATCAGAATTACTGTCTGTGCACAACATATAAATAATAAGTACACTAAGTCAGTGAGCATCACTGACGTTTGTGTACACTTATGTCAAAGTAAATAAATAACTGACGCACATCATAAAACAGTTTTTATCAGTTGTGACAGAATGAAAGCTGCGCAGAGATTAGCGCAGTCGCTTCTTTCCATAGCCAGATTGCATATTTGAAAAGAAAGCTGGTTCTATAACCAATATTGCACTTTGGAAAACAACAGCAACTTTGTGGGATAAGCAATATATGTTACGTAGCAATATCCGGCTGTCCAAAGAAAAATTTTCGAGGGTGAGCAACCGATAAAAGCCCAGTGTAAATATTTTGTGTGAACTCGATCAACCGGACAACATATACTCAACTGGCTGCGCCTCAGATCCAGATCTGGTAACTTTCTAATGCAAGCTGCAGAAAACGCTACTAAGCAAGATCACCTTGAAGTGAAAAATCAAATCTAAGTTGCAATTCTACAGTGAGACCCATTGCCTGCTAAACTTTATAAGAAATGGCAGAAATCTATGACTTGGTAAGAAAGAACTAGCACAAACAAAATATGACCAACTCTCTGATGCTCCAGCAAACTGAGAAGCTAACTTTTTTTCATATAATTTCCATAATTACCTTGATCTAAAAATCTTTATAGGAATCTTTTGAAGCCAAGCACACTCCAAAGCCGCAAGACAACTCGCTCTTAGGAACAGTGAAAAAGCAGTTGCGAAAGTTTCAACATGTGAGTGGAAAAGACTGCCGATCATGGGGTGCATCATGGATTCCAGCCATTAAATGGGTCCGAAAATACAAGGTCAAACAGTATATAGTGCCCGACTTACTGGCTGGTTTGACCATTGGCATCTTCAATATTCCACAAGGAATGGCCTATGGCATGTTGGCTGGTCTCAGCCCAATTCAAGGTCTCTACACTTCTCTATTTCTACCATTTGTCTACACATTCCTGGGAACCTCAAAACATGTGGCAATAGGTAAAGATGACATGTTTCTTTAAAAAATGCTTCACAAATGATGTATTTTTGGCACAAGGTGGACCTGCTATTATGCATTCTCTCCATAGGAACATTTGCTATAAGCAGTCTCATGACATCTGCAAGCCTTGAACAATATGTCCCAGTTCCCCTAATGGAAAATGGCACAGCTGAAGCTCTATCAGTATTGGAGAAAGAGCCATTTTTCTTCTGTGAAACCAATAGAAATGAGACATTGTCAGAAGATATTCTGAAAGAGAGAGTAGAAGTGGCCATTGTGCTGTGCCTACTGGTAGGACTCTCACAGGTATTGGATTGGGAATAAAATAATCCATCTTGCAGTTGATAATCAACTTGACTTGAGTTCCATTATTGTCTTTTGTTCATGTAGAGTAAGTAAGTATTGTTGTACAGGCTTTGTTTGCAGATCTTCCTGGGAATGCTCAAGCTAGGGTTTCTCACAGTGTTCCTGTCAGATGAGCTAATTCAGGGGTTAACCACTGGGGCAGCAGTTCACATAGTCACAAGCCAGTTGAAAGGTGCCTTTGGCTTGAAAATGGTGGAACAATCCAGGCCACTAGCCCTCATAAAAGTATGCAATTTGTCACTTGTTTTTCATTGAACAGTACAGTTGCTTGTATAGTAGGTACAATAATTACTTTTCCAGTTTTACTACTGCTTCTTCAAGCAAATTACCCAGACAAATATTGCTGCACTGGGCATGTTTTTGGTGTGTACAGTCATCATCTACATCACCAAGACATACATAGATCCAAAAACCAAGCCAAAAATCAAGTTTCCTATCCCAATAGAGCTACTTGTGGTAAGCCTCTTAATTTTGCAACCAACACCAGCTGCTGACACTAGTAGTTATCAGTGAAGTTGTGAAGTGAAATAATGAACCTAAATAAATTACTGCGAAGGTGATTGGTACCACAATAGTTTCATGGCAAGCTGACTTCAATGCACATTATCATGTGGATGTTGTTGGCATCCTCCCAAAGAGGTACAAAACAAAAAGCATGATATTGCAACAATGTGAAAGTTATGTAAGTGGCTTCTTTATGCAGGATAGAAGCGCCAACTGTGCCAGATATCATCACATGGATTGAGGTTTTGCCAGATGCACTTTCCATTGCAATTGTGATATTTGCAATTGAAGTATCTGTAGCAAAACATTTTGCTTCCAAATACAACTATCAGATTGACTCAAATCAGGTGAGTCACTCGAGTATGCACACAATGTACTGTATAGTGTATGTGCAATTCACAGTCGTTTTACTGCCTATGCCTAATGGTTCTACACATCTGTTAATTTTGTCCTTAGGAATGGTTTGCACTTGGTTTTGCTCATGTTACTGGGTCATTTTTTAACTGTCATCCAGGTGGTGCATCTATGAGCAGAAGTATGGTGCAAGGAAATCAAGGAGGCAAATCACAGGTAATCACAGGAATAACCCAATATTGGCAGCACTGACACATGGATAATGTCATCTAATATGACTTATTATCTAGATTGTCAGCCTTATCAACTGCATTGTCATCATCATTGTCATATTCCTTGCTGCTGACTTATTCCAACAGTTGCCCAAGGTACAGGTTGACATACCTGGCCATCTTTTCCTCCAATCATACATACATATCTTATATCTGAGAGCAGAGTCCAAAAATGATTGTACTTTAGTGTGCTCTCTCTGCTATCATTGTGGTGGCACTAAAGGGAATGTTGAAGCAAGTTCTCAATCTACCTCAAATATATCGCAAATCAAAGAGTGACTTTGTAAGAATGTTTCAGTTCAGTCTACATAATGCATACTGGCTTATCTCTCTGAACAATAGAGATTTAGTTTGAAACTACCATGATGATCATCTTTTACTATCTGTAGTTGATTTGGATTGTCACCTGCACTGCTGTCATACTGCTGGACACCATTTATGGACTTGCTGTCGGAGTCGTCTTTGCACTTCTAACTGTCATAGCAAGACATCTCTGGTATGAAATGTCAGGGTTGTGCAGATCAAAAAAGTAGAAAGTCATTCAAAACTGGCACGCCTTCAGGCCAAGCACCTCCACTATGGGAATGCTCAATGTATACAAAGGTGGCATTCCTCTGGAAATCAGCAGCTTTGAAGAGGTTGTTGAAATTACTGGAATTAAAATTATCAGGCCAATGGGACCAATATACTTTCTCAATGCAGAAGAATTCAAAGAATCTGTTTACAGGTACCGTGTATAGGTACTGTACTATGAATGCGTGTTCATGTATTGTAAAGGGTGCTAGATAATAATAATTCATATTACAGGAAAACAAAAGTAACTCCAGCTATCATCAAGAGAAAGGAAAAGAAACTTCTGAAGTCCAACCACTCATCAAGTACAGATGAGGCAGAGTTTGACAGTTTCAAGCAATAGGCTACCCACTGCTAAATGAGTGAAAATTATTCCTCCACATCATAGATGGCAAGGTTTCACCCCTGGAGAGTATCCCATCACAACCTAGCGGATCCAAGCTCGTTCCTGTTCCTTTCCACTCCTTGATCATTGATTGTAGAGCCATTTCACATGTTGACCTAATGGGTTCAAATGCACTGCTTCAACTCTACAAAGACTACAATGAGATTGACACTGGAGTCATTTTCACCAATCTATCAGGTGACATCATTGTGTCTAGACTAGTGTCGTAGAACGTCAAACTTGTCCATTGATCTGGATTCTGGACTGGTATTATTGTTTAGCCTCTGTATACAATTTTCTTGGTGGAGCTGGCTTCTTCAGCAAAGGAAAGGTATCCAAGGCGGATGTGACCTTGGACTTGACAAGTGCCATAGCACTGGCCCAAATGCGAAACAATGCACCTTCGAATGATATCAAGTGTATCTCCTATTTATAAAGCAGCGACTCAACCTGCGGTGCGAAAACTTCTAGCGCAAACAGTGCTTGACAATTCTGTCCAATGCATATTGCTTTTGTTCATTCAGCTACACAACGCAAATTTCCCTCGTTGCTCATACATCTAAAGTATCTTGATAAAGGTTTAATTAAAAGAAGTGACTATGGTAGCGCACAAACACGCCTCAATAGACCATACATAATAAATCAGAACCTTGTCCCATTCCCCTGGGTACCCAGCGCGCTTCGTTGTGAAAAGTGCATACTTGGAGCTCTTCTAGAGTATTGGAAGTTGAACTTCCCGTTGTTGCCGCCTACTCCTAATTTTTACCGCGATAGGCAATACTATAGTAGGCCTGCTCCGAAAGCCACCTCAGAGCAAAATACACTTGGTTCGACGTAATCTGCCACTCCCCCTCTCTTCTTCCATTCTAGTACAAAATTTCTCATCTACTGTATTCAAAATATGCTTGCTACAATACTGCTGATTATTGCCATCATTACAACCATACCTCAGGTCACTCAGGTGAAAGCGGCTCCTGCTTCACACGCCAACATCCACCCAATACCATGGTTGTCCGATTGGAAAGCCCAACAGGATAAGAGGCAATCCAGGGGTCAGATGAGACTGTACATGTACAAAACTGGTGGAGGATATCGGTCACCTCAAGATGCCGTTCTGGATCCATGGGGAGTTGACAGCATTCAGCTAAGAAGGAAAAAGTAGAATTGATATTTCACGCTCCTACCACTGTACATGTAAGCTTTGTCATCATTTTCGAGACAGTAGTATTTTGCGCAATGTTGGCGCTTAAAGGCTTTGAATACCGTATTTACCCATGCATAGCCCCAGAGGTCCTATATGGGGCTATGCATAGGGGGGGGGGGGGGGGGGCTATGCATGGGAGGGGGGGGGGGCTATGGGGGGGGGGGGGGGGCTATGCATGGGACATTTTTTATGTTTCTGATAGGTGCACAGAGGCAGATTTTTTAGGTCAAAAGCACATGTTTTAGGGCATAATTGAGGTCAAAACAGGGTTATTCTAGTACAATACACCCCCAAGCAGGCTTATAGGCATCTAGCTTGGTGTGGGAGTGGCTATGGGTAGCTTATGACCAGCTTATGTAGGTAGGTTCAGGTACTGTACAGTACATATGGGGCTATGCATAGGGGGGGGGGGGGGGCTATGCATAGGGCATTTTTTATGTTTTGCCAATATGGGGCTATGCATAGGGGGGATATGTATGGGTAAATACGGTAACTGGTTACACCATGAAATAATGTTTTACACTTTTATGGCACATCACACGTCACGGTATCGAGAGAATAGAACTTTGCACATTTTCATTTCATTGGATGCATGATGAATTGATGATCATTGATTAGAAATCATAGCTTCTTCATGTCTCTCTGCTGCATATTAGTACATAACTTCCGCTACAAATCAACTTTTAGCAGCATCATCAACAACACCTGGATACACATCATGCGAGCATTCAGTCTTTATCCAATCAAACCAGCGACGGCGGAAACCGAGCAAAATATTCTTTTGTTGCTCCAGCGTCAGCTTGCAGTTCTGCAACTTGTCTGCAACCACATACTTCTCCGTATCGTCGCCACGATATGTAAACTCCGTGTCAGAGTTCAACAGAGTTGCCTCTCCAATATCACTGCACATCCATCGTTTCCCTGCCGTCAAGGACGAAAAATTGATTCCTGAAACAAAGCCATAAATGTTACATAGTACGAACAACGGAACCCACTGCCTTTCTTGTGCGTTCATCTGCTGTAAAGGCAGAGTCTAGCAGCAAGCAAGAATCCAGAAGGCATCATTAACCCATTGCATCATCACCCATCAACCCAAGGGATTCTTATGGATTCTTGATTTTGGAGTGTTAAGAAAACCAAGCATATGTACAAGCGTTGGGCACATTTACGTACCTGTCGTGATGCGATGGGCTTCTTCTACCTTCCTCAGCACTGCCGCCTGATCTTTTTCGTTTCTCTCCTTCGAAAATCCAACAGAAGTTTTCGCAGTACTTTGCAGCAAGTAGAAAGCACGCAGGCAGGCACCTGCCCCAGCAAGCCATACGCAGCATCTGCAGGACTGTTGACATAAGAGCACAGGTTTTTGACCTTCTCCACAGTGAAAGAAAGCCGCATTTGGGAGAAGAGAGATGTCAGATTTCGCTGCTTCATCTTTTGACATCAAACTGTTCAGAAAAGTTTCTCCCAGATTTCGCCATAAGTGAGGGTTCGTTTCGTTCTTGGCCAATAAGAGACAGCTGTATACTTCCACCATCGGAAGGTCCTGTGCATCTCGACCAATGTCCGCCAAAAGGGACCAGGCCACCAGTTGATTGTCCCCATTCTGGGCCATGGACTCGAGCTCACGTGCAGCTTCTACGGCGGAGGAAAATTCGCGGCATTTCAAGTAGGACCTGGCTAGTGATTCCAAGGCGAAATATTTGCACTGAAAATTGACGGCTTGAGTGCAGGCTTGACGAAATGCGTTGACAGCTGGCGAAAACTCGCCGCGAGCGTAGAACAGTGAGCCGCGCATACGCCAAGTATCAAAGTCTTCCTGCTTATCCACTCCTGTTGATGCCTTCGCGTCTTCCTTCATAAACCATGCAGCTTCTTCCTTCTTCGGCTCGTAACTTGCAACTGCAGCTATGAAGCAAGCATGCTGCGCAACCTTCTCCTTCGGTTTATCTTCCGCGTCGTCGAAATAATCGTCTCCAAAACCGTTCAATTCGACCCAAGCTTCATCATTATCAGTTCTTGACAAAGAGGTAATTTCAGTATCCATTTTCATGCGTTGCCTATAGCACCTATTTCGCGACTCCAACGTTTGATCCGCCTTTTCTTTGCATGCACAGGCGAAAAGCTTTCAATTCTTCTTGACACTTTCTCCAATCTTGATATTCAGCGAAACAGTCTTGTGTTTTTCGATGTTCTGTCAAACAGCCTGTTTTCTTGATCATGTTCTCCACTGGATCGTCCAGTTGACTGTCATCTTCATTCTCCGGTATGGCAGAAGTATTGCTGCGTTTGGAAGAGGATGCCATGAGCCATGAACCGAGTTCCAACTGTCGTGAACGTAACAAATTCTTGATAATGCCTGAAAGCACCACCGTTTGAGTGAGAGTAACAATAAGGATCAAACCATTGCTAAACAAATTAAGCGCTTTTGGCATCGCTTTTTTAGCAAATCGTGCACACAATCATCATGTGAAAGCTTTATGTGCATGGCTAATGCAAACAACTGTGCACACAATAATGACCAAGCATATTTCGTCCATTTTACGGAGTCTTCGGAAATCGGAGATTGACTTCGAAAATCTCCGCATTCTTTCAGTGGAACAGTACGTATGTAGCCTACATCAGATACAACATACACAACCAAGCCTCGTATACTAGACACAGTCAGGACTTCTTCGCTTCTGCACTGTCCGCCTCTGCTTTTCTTTGTTCGGTAGCCTCCAGACCGCCTTCTCTCTTTTCTACAGCTTGCAACTGTTTCAAACACGCCTGTATGCCGGCTTGAAGGGCGTCTGCTTGATGCAACTGTCCTTGCAGCTGCTTTCGGTAGTCCACAAAACTCGCCACAGGTTGGTTCATGGGTGGTTGATCAGGTCCTGGGGGTTCCAGTCTGACGGAAACCGGCAGATTCTTGTGCAGTACATCCGACTGACGCTGGGTTTCTTGGATCATTTGCTGAAACAGAGGACAAATAGTATGCTCACTCACCTCACATCACGTCATCCTGCATTGGTAAAAAGCTCAATGTACCTATTAGGTTCTTAAAAGTATACTTATACTTAAACTCAAACTAATAAAAGTATTGAATTTTGGCTTACTTTTACTTAAACTAAAACTAAAACTATTAAAGTATGACCTTCGTACTTTTACTTAAACTTAAATTATTTTGGTCATAATTTAAGTAAGAATAAAAGTAAGATGAGCAGGCAAAATGCACAGGGGCAGCGGGCAAGGCAGGTGGATTCAAACTTGCATTAGCTATTGTAAAACTCGGCCAGTAACAAACACAGACAAACGACAAGAACAAACAACACAAGAAGCGAAGAGGTGGTAGAAAGGAAGCTCAAAATGTCTTCTGAAGATGGAGATGTTCTTGGGTCTGGATCTGAAATTTGATCAGACCAAGAAACTTTTGGTGCTGGATTCTTCAATACGAGTTTTGCTGCCTCTGGGAAAGCAGGGCGGCCCTTGACTCAACCAGTTCACCAATTTCTTGAGAAGCTGGATGATGGGCGTGGGCGATGCACTGTTTGAAAGGGTCAAAAGTGGTGAAAGCTGAGATCATTACATTGCATGCATCTAATCTACCAAATTGATGAATCGTCTCAAATCGAAGCATCCTATCCAGCATTCGTATTTGATTACGTATTTGATTACGTATTTGATCCTTACAAATTGCAGCTCCAGTTGGTCACAGATGTAGTAGAATTGTTCCAAATTCACTTGGACTTTTGCCTCTGCTTGCGACAGAGAAAGACGCTCGTCGTCTTCTTCTACCTGGAACAGGAAACATTCACAAGTCACTCTCTTCGACGATTCTGTTCATGTTTTCTACAAGCATAGTAATCATATTGCTGGTGTGCTGATAAGGGAACGTCCACATAAAAGGGGTCAGCTCGCGACCACCCATATTCTTAGCGCAACTGGTCCATAAGGGGAGCTTCAAGTGCGTCACGCAGAAATTCATCCGTCGCCACCCCCCTCCCCCTACGTCACGCTTTCGTCACGCTTTTTTGGCCGTCACCCCCCCCCCCCCCCCCCTCCTAAAGTAAAACCAGAATTGCTGGGACCCATGCATTATTTATCTCGAGAACTACGCGACGTAGAGCAAAGCGGTCAAAACTTCCACGGATAACTTTAGCTCGCCTCTCCAATAAAAAAACCGTTTGATTCTATCTGCTCTCAGTGTCGAGATCTCGCCGATTTCCTTCAGCACTGAAATCGTGTCACCATTTGGCAGACGCTAAACCACGCAAACCACGACACCCCACGACCCTGTACGCCCGATGCCCATTTTTATCGTTTTCATCACATATGCATATTTCTACCATTTTTGATTTTTCGGGCGTTTGCGAGGTTTAGAATTGCCCAATGGTCGACGCCGATTTCGCCGATTTTATTACTGAAGGAATTTGGCGATATCTCGCCACTGAGAGCAGATAGCCGCAAGCGGTTTTTTTTATTGGAGAGGCGAGCAAAAGTTATCCGTGGAAGTTTTAACTGCTTTGCTCTACGTCGCGTAGTTCTCGAGATAAATAATGCATGGGTCCCAGCAATTCTAGTTTTACTTTAGTATGCTTATGTATATCGTCACATTCGCCGCCACCCCCCCCCCCCCCCCCTCCCCCCTATTTCTGCGTGACGCACTTTATGAAGGTTCCCTAAGTGCGTAATAAACAGACGCATGCATGCTTGCAATGCGCCCACCAAAGAATGCATATTAGTTAGTACACTATCCATTTCGTACAATTTTCAATTGGTACACTGTATTAGTCGCTAAGACGTGAACTTAGGAGGAGTGGTTGAAACCTCAACTGTTGCGGTTGTCCTGTGGGTGAATGTACGTACAGTATACACACACTGTATGGCTGTTTGCTACCACTATTGAGCACGAAAGGCGTGCTTGCTTAGAGCCTATCTTTCATCGCTTGTTCTATTTTGACTGCTATTATCATAGTAGGAGCAAAGAGATGGAAACCAGGCGGGTATTGAAGTATGTAGGTGCGTACGTGAGTCTGTTTATGAAGTTATCATAGGTGTTTCACGGAGACAATGCGGAGATTTTCGAACGAAGTCGCTCATGGTTTTTTTGCTTGAAATGCAAGCTCGATTCCACGTTCATGAAAAGCCTTCCACGATCGTGAAAATCTTCGTATTCCCTCATTATTGGAACGATCATAGACATACTCGCACCAAAAATCAATAATTCTGACGTGTGGCTATTTGGCACAAACGTTTTTGGCTGTCGCTGCAGTTAAAGCTAAACGGCGTTACTCTGTCGTATTTTTTTACAGGTAATAAACAAAGAAAGCGAAACGCAAAAAAGCTTGCAGCACGCAGCGCATTCAAACTCTTTCCTGCGGGCACTAGTATTTGAACGAAGAAGAAAAACCAAACGAAAGCAGAAAGATTTTGCAGGAAATTGAGTTCAGGTTGCAACGTGCAGAAGAACAAAAATGCACCAGGAAATTTTCTGACTGTTCATCGTTGGTCAGATGCAGGTGTAAGTTCTGCCCAGGCCTAGGCAGAGGCAGAACTGAACTGAAAATGCTTGGGTTCGAATCCCAGAGGCGTCGCCAGTTGTGGTGGGTGCTAGGTTGATGAGAGAGCTTCTTGGAGCAATTGACAGACTGGTGAGACGCGAAAAGAACTGATTAGAATATGTATGGGACCGCACTTGAACATCGACTGATAAACAGCGGAAATGTAACTTAACTACCAACCGGAAGCTACTCAGGAAATAACAAACGCTACCATCGGCTAATGTGTGGCCCCCTGACTATGCTTCAACATATAAATTTACAAGTTCGCACCGAACTCGCTCGACGTTTTTCGGACGTGCGTGTGAACAACCGAGTCGAGTTTGTAATTCGAAGACGTGTGTGTGAGCAATTGATGTTCGTTTTAGTTCAAAATGAAGTCATTGCAAGCTCGGTCCGAATTCGCTTGGAGCAAACTTGGAGCACATCTGAAGCGCCCCAATGTATGCACTTCTGCCTGTGGGACATGTCAGTTATCGTCCCCTCTCAGCTTCATCAAGGACTGAAGCGCATACAATAGGTTCTCTTTGTGGGCGCGTGCTCCTCATGATAAAACCCACCAACAGACCACCAGCATAAACCCCACCGACAGACCCCCACCCTGGAAACCGTGCCGATGTCTGAATACTGCTTGAGTTGCTGAACTGACTAAAATAAGGTCTACATATGTACGTCTGTACTGTATCATGCATGCATGTGTAGGTTTGTGTTTGCTTGCATCAAGCTTTTGTGATGATATCAAGAAGGCAAAAGTGCTACTACACGTTATGTAACAAAGCAAAAATAAAAAGCTCAAGGCTTATTTTGGTTATACTTGGAAAGAAAAAGCGACAAGGCAACAGTCTAACCTAAATGCAGCCGCGGCAGCCAAAAACGTTTGTGCCAAATAGCCACACGTCTGTATTGGGATTTATTGCTTATTATAAATTGGGGAGAATGTCTGCTTGGATGGATAGGCTCTTCGTTTTCACTACGTCACCCACTCTTCCTTTATAGAATTATTGAATTTTGCACACGCACCTTTCGCTTCTTGGATTCTGTTTCCTCGTTCATCTTCGATTCACCCTCATCCTTTTGCTGCTGTTGTGCTTTCAACTTGATCAAATTTGTCGCAGCATTCATCAGACTCTAAAACAATACGTACAGTATGCAGCTAACCGCAAACAAGTCCACTTGCCACTGACAAAACAAAAAAAAAACGCAAGCCCAATTATTTTTGGTACTCAAAAATGTCTATGCCACAAATGAGAACCACAAATACAAATACGCCCAGAAATATGAAACTGGTCGGTGGTCACCAACTTACGATTAGCGTTTTTCTCAAATCCTTCAATATCAGTTGTCGCGCCTTGTTCACGGGATCAAAGGTGACATTACTACTACTAGCAGTAGGCTGTCCTCCTGGCACTTGTTGTTGCTGTTGAGGTGCAATCGCTGGTCTAATCTGGCCCATTTGCTGTTGTTGCATAGTTGTTGGCGGCATTGGCTGCTGGGGAGAGGAGACATGTTGTTGATGCGTCTGAAACTGATGTGCACCTCCTCCTGGAGCTTGCTGAGGATGAAACTGGGCTTGCTGATACGAAGGCTGTTGCTGCGACTGCTGGAAACCACCGGAAGCTTGCATCTTCTGGGAAAAAGCCTTTGCAAAAAAGTTTGCGAAAAAACCCTCTTTCCGTCGGCAAAACAAGAAGTGTGGCTTTGTGTGAAACTGGCGGCGAAAAGTGGTGCGACTTTTACTCATTTTGCATCTCGTTCGCTTCAGAGAATACATCTATACAAGAAACGCAAAATGTCCAGCTGCTTGCCAAACTTGTGCCCCACATTTTTGGCCACTATTTCCCTTTTCCTCATATTTTGCTTTATCAACTTCAAACACCCAAACAATCACAACGGCAATATGGATCCTATAATTGATCTCAGATCAATAAAAATCTGCGTCCCTTTCTACTTCTTAGAGCTTCTGGCTGCTCTTAAAATAGATTTCCTTATCCTACCGTATCTATCCAATCTACACTTCGATTCCAAGAAACCGGGAAACTTGGGCACGGTTCGTAGCTGCACGTGTTTCAAGAAGTTTCCCTCTACATCTTCGACCTTTGGCCTTTGTTTCGGAGTTGGTCGTATGAGCAAAGTGGCCAATTCTACTTCTTTGGGTTCTGGCAACCTGTCTGGACTTCTTCGACGTACAATCTGCGGTACGGGCGGATATTCGGCGGCAAGGGGTGGCAGACTCTTCCCGCTAGCCTCTTCAATGACGGAAAGAGGCACTGGTTCAGTTTTGGAGCGTTCTCGACCAAAAACTTTCTTGAATGTCCCACTATTAACGGTAGATTTTGTTGACGTCGCTGATGATGCATCAGAATCGTCATCATTACCATCCGTGCTTTTTGGTGGAGACGACGGCCTTTCTTCATCTTTTGGACTTGGAGACACTTGTTCAATTCTTGGCTGTTCTCGTATGCCTACCTTCTTCTCTGACTTTCTACCCCTCGCCATTCCAACCATTCGACGAAAAATGTTACCGCTCTTATTCTGTAACTGCAGCTCCCAATGGAGATCAACAGGCTTCTCCCACAGATCCAAAAAGATCTGCTTGCTCACTGACCGGTTTCTTCCTGAAGCAGCCGTTGTGATAGCACCCGCTGCAGTTTCTTTTTGTAAAAATATCGACGGAACTTCCACCATCTTGGGCTTCGCCTTTGGCAGTTTGTTGAGCATTTTTTGCTGCAACTTTGGCGGTACCAGTTTCTTAGGCTGTGCACCTGGAGTCTTGGGCTCATTCGCCTGTTCCAACTGATTGGGCATCACAGCTTCAACCTGTTTCTGCTTTTTAGCCACTTGCTGCTCCCGATGCTGTTTGTGCGGCTTTTTCGCTCTGAATTTGCCATCTATCGACTTCAAATTCAATGTCGGTTGCAGAGTTGAGACTGGAGCCATGGCCAATTGAGGTTCATCGCCTGACCCTGGCTGCAATTCTTCCTCTTCAGATTCACTCGTGGCCACCAGCTTTTCCAGCTGTGAAATCAACTGCATCTTATCGTCTACAGCTTCCGCTGACTGTTTCTCATCTCCAGATTCAAAGCCAAGATCTTCATCCTCCTCATCTCTTTCTATGGTTGCCACTGCGTGCAGCTGCTCTTCTGCAGTGAGCAACATTGCCGGCTGACGATACAAGGAACTCTTGGACGTACCAGGTGTTTCTGAATATGCAGCTTTCTCGTCTTGTTCAGGTTCTGGAGGAGAGATTGCTTCCTCTGGCTCAGGTGGTGGAATTTTCGGCGGCGGGAAAAAAGGCCTGGCGACTTCCGCAGATTTTCCGCTGGAAATCTTTTGCACATGAAGCTGCGTTTGTCTCCGTTTCGACTCGCGAATTCTGCGGTTGGATTCGCTGACCTGTTCCTCCGAGTTGATCTTGATCAAATTTCGAACAATGTCCTGAATTTGTGACAGCTGTTCGGTCGTAAGTCGCAGTTTCATCTTGCAATGCTATGCTCCAGTAAAATAACCAGAAAAATCTTTGTGACCCAACCACAGACTGACAACTGTTTTCGTCAATGATTGCGGTAAACCGCTGTTATCGACAGAGCAAAAACAAAGAAGCGGTCACTCCTTTGATGTCACCACATCATCTGCAAAGCAATGCGTCAAAGCTGAAGAGTTAAAGTTCACCTTGTACCAGTGGAAAAGTCAAAAATACCAAGCAAACTCTCAGCTGATCCTCTGACTCACAAAAAGTCATTGCTGGAACCCAGCGGTAAAATGGAAACTGGTTTCATTCAACGACAAAAGCACAATACTATAAGTATAAAAGCACAATGTTGTGTCAACGTTGATGACTGGCAGCTAGCTAGCCCTAAGAATCGGAAAGCTAAGCGCTTGTACGTACATAGGGCATAGGCATACCTAAATCAACCTACTCAAGTAGTACCTTATATACAGTAGTACAGGTAGCAAATGAATCAGAATAGAACCTAATAGTAATAGTATGTCTGAATGAGGATATGGAACGCAATACAGAAATAGTTTCAAGCACTTTTCGAATGTTTCAAGAGGATTGAAAACGCCTCTTCACAGGTCTGGTTCCTTGAAACGAAAAGCACTTGAACGCATAATACGAGGTGCAGGAATGGGCTACCGTACTGTACTGAGGATCGTCATACTAGACATTTGAGTATGTACACTGTTGTTTTACCCATCCATTACATAACAAAGCTACTGACGGCGGACGTTGCTCGCAATTTCCTCCACTAAGGCCATGCTCTTCAATTCGCAGAGTTCGCTCATGCCACCTGAATATTCTTCCAATCTCCCAGCAGAGTTGCCGAATGAAACCACGGTTTGCACGGCAACCGACGGCATCCTCGTTTGCCTTTCCCGCTTGATCTCGTAGGCCCGGAGCACAATCATGGTGTGCGCTCGCGTCCAAGTTCGCTTAAATTCCTTCCCTTCTTCATGCTTCTTCTGGACGCAACCACCGAGAACCCCACTACTCCCGGAAGAAGACTTGTCAGAATCTCCTTCCTGCTCTATTCTTCCCAAACTCTCTTCGTCTTCATTCCGCACCTCGCCATTTGGAATGATATCTGCTGCTGTCTCATCTGGCCCTGGCCCCTTTCCATTGCCGCCATTTTGACCGCGTAGACCTTCGAAAAGCTGCTCCCTGATTTGACCAATCTGCTGTTCACCGTTACTACTGCTATTGGAGCTTTTGTTTTCGGCAGGATCAGATGTACGAGCTCGCTCTTCGCCAAGTACCAAGCGTCGACGTACTCGCACCATTGTCGCCTAAACGCTGATTTTGTACAACTAGAGATACATACGTAATGCATGTACCGTCGTATGTACACCGTACAGTACGTACATTGATTGCACTGCACAGCATGGAAGTAATGGCAGTCCACCGTGGTGACAAAACCGAACACATTGTCGCAAAAACAACAGCACAGGGACAGACTTGAAACTTTACTCATACGAAATATCAAAGTCGAAAACAAACACAAGTCAAACAAACCAACGCGCAACTGCAATAAGTGCTTTCATTACATGAACGGCTTTTCCTGCACTATCCACTTTGCTCATTGAGCATTTCACACCGTGGGGGCTCTCCTTCGCTAATTTTCTTCGTCTTCCTCCTTCCTATTGCGCTCATTCTCCGCACTAGAAATCACCAGCTCATTCTCTCCTTTCACCTTCCTCTCATCTCTCATCGCCACTTTCTCCCAATTGCCTTTCTCGCCACAATTGCGGCAAGGTTTGCGAGGCAAGCGATCGTAGCTGATGGCTCTGGTCTGGCAGGAGCGACAGCGAAAATAGCGACGATCCGACGTGTGTCTAAGGATGAGATGGCCTTGACGTTTGCATAAATCGGATTGAGAATGCCAGGTGTAGTCGCACTAAAAAGGGATCACCAGATTTTCGATTTGCGTTGCCAAGAAATTGTTATCATCCATCGGCAGTAATTCCATTACATAGTGGAAATTCCACAAAAGTAAGTTTGGGAAGGAAATTGAAATGTGGACGTAAAGAATTTCAAGGATCACCAACACCAACGAAGTTGGTAAAAAAGTACTACGAATCCAATGACTGGACCAGCTAGCTACAGCTAAAATCGCAGCCACGTTTTTCCCCGGCTCGCCGGCAGGAGCCTAAGTGACCACAACTTCAGGGTCGGGTTCGAATCCTGCCGTGGGTCGTCCACTCTGTTCTTTCCTATCTTTCATCTACATCATGCAGTGTGGCGTTACGTACTGTTCTTTGTTCTCATACGGTACGTCATGTCAATGTGTGCACCTTTTTGCAGGTAATAACGCGACAATTCTTGAGCTCGGTAAGCTGGGTCATGCGCATTTCCACGGTCTCCTTGGCTTCCATCACCTTGAAATATTCCTCTTGGCGAGCCGCGTCTTCCTGTAACAAAATCAAGCACCAAATAAAAGTATGACCCAGAGCAAAATCCTAAAAGTGGCAACAAAAAAACATACTAGAATGATAGCGAATTACGTACCTTCTGCAGTTCCTGTTCGTGACTCGATTTCTTATTTGCGATGACCAGCATTTCCTCGCGAGTAAATCGAGGAGTGGCAGCTGCGGATTCAGCGGCCGGCTTGGCTCGTTTTCTCATCGGACTCTCGCCCGTGGTTGCACCACCTTCAAAAAGAACAATAATAAAGGCGCTTTCTTTTGATCACACCATACCATCGTGACATACTGCACTGTAGTACTATATTCATTCAGTACTGTTACTGAATGAACACACATATGCTATGTGATGTAACAATACACACTGTAACAGTACCTACCAAAGAATCATTTGCTTCCTTTTATCAATATACGTACCTTTCTGTCGTTTCTTCTCGAATGCCAGCGTCGTCTTTGCGGCTACGTCGTATTGCTGGCGGCCGCGAAACGAGCCAATCACCGCGTTAGGATCCGTCTTGGCTAAGGTGGTGCCTTTGGACTGCAGCAATTTGGCTGCCCTACGCTAAAATACAAGGTATGATATGAATGATGTCTCAAATTTCCAGTTGCTTACGTAGTTCGCTTATAACCACGGTCGATAATAACAATCTTATTATTGGCTCTCCCAGTTTGCGAAAAAGAACAGAAAGGAGCACTACCTTGGCCCTGTCATTTTGACTGAGAGCGGTCACATCCACATTCACTTCCAAAACGCCGCCAGCCTTCTCCAGTCCTCGACCCATTTGTGGCTCTTTCCCCTCCCTCAGCTGCTGTGCCAGAAACTGCCTTCCACACTCCGGCTTCTCCTATCATTCAACAAAAACATCGACTGGCCACTATGTTATAAATAAATACGTACATACACTTAAGCAGCTCCGATATGGCCTCGCCCCCTCCTCAGCCGTCGAGCCGCCCCCGTGTCATCCCCGGGCCGCCCGGAATCGAATGGAAGCGCCGGCGGAAACAGGAAAAATTATTCATTCGACCGACCTTTCAGGTGGCCCGAGGGCGGCCCGCGGGCGAGGCCATATCGGAGCTGGTTAACCCCTACGCCACTCTGCCAACCAAAGTCGCTTCAGTTACAAGAAAGTACTATTCCGACCCAAGTGAAAATTGAAGGTCAATAGTGAAATTTCCAATTATAGTTGCAATTTTCTCTTGGCGCTTCATGGCTCAGCCATTCACATTGGATGGAAATCTATCACATTCACATTCGCTTTGCGTACGCCCGGCGAATCCATGGGCTGGCTGTTCATGGCTTTGCGTGTGTGAAGCCATGGACACGCCGAGTGATGCCACCAGCGTATGTGTCCAAGTCCAATGTGAATGGGCCATCGGATGGTCAGAATAGCCCTACGTTCCCCCACATACGTACTATGCACACTGAGTTCGCTTGTTCTTGTGTGCGTACCTCTTTCTTCTGCTCTTTTTCTTTTCCATCTGGTCTCCCAGTAGTCTCCCTTCCTTCGATCTGTTTTCGCAAGATGAGCGCTCCAGGTGTCTGCTGGCTCAACTTCTTCAATAGCCCAGTAGTCTCCTTCTTATTATCGGTTCCTGACAGGGTGTTAGACATGGAGCGCAGGTCTTTGCAGGTAATGGCGGGCGGTTTTTGCACTCGCCTCCTGCTTCTCGTGTCCGGAAGTTGCAGGGATTTGCCGCCGTAGAAGAGTAGGCCAGCGCGCGATGAAGAGCTAGAGTTGGCTTTGCTGGTGCTATAATATGACAAACGGCAATGTCTACTGTACATGCGCATGGCATACACAGTGTGCACATGGACCTACATACATATGTACATATATACATGCATACATAAATATAGCTACATAGGGAATTGGATGTGACGGGAATGCGGCTCCGGTAAAACAACCCATTAAGTATACAGATCCGGCTCCGGTATCCAACAAATTTGGATCCATCACATCCCTAATACATACTAATCATGGCATACGTACATACGACAGATATACACACACGTACCTTCTTGCGGTCTTATCAAAGAGGGAGGTTCCGGTGGACTGCAGTTCTCCCCTGCCGGACGCGAATCTTCTGGCCGCCTGCGTCAAATGGAAAGCGCAGTGGTCGCCGTCCGTGGCTCGATTCACCACGGCGCCACAGGCTCTGCCGTCTGCGCGTCGAACGCCACGACAGGCGCCCATGTCAGGACACGCACCCAACTCCAGCAGCTGAGACGCTTTGCTCAGGCGCAGCTTGATCTCCTGCTGAGAGATGTAGTTGGAGGTGGCCATAGGGGGCTGCTTGGAAAGCTGAAAGAGGTCAGATCAACAGACTAGAATTTGGCAGAATCAGCCCAAATATTGTACATACAATAGATGCGGCGTTTTGAAAATGATGATGCTGTTATGGGAAAGAGCGCGCGTGTACGTATTATTTTACCTTTTACGCCATACGCCGTACTGCATGCACATGTCAATACCGTGACGTGCCGCGTTCCGCATGGCGATAGCCGGGCCCCGAAAAAAGGGGGAAAGAAATAGGACCGAACGGGAATCGAACCCGCTACCCTCGGTCACAGCTGTGGACGTTTAGGCACACGACCACTTGCCGGTCCGGGGACTTGTTGGCTAAACTCGCCTTACATACCTAGAACTAGTTTACGTACAGTAGTACTGGCCTCGGACGCTATTGCCATACGTACGCAGTGCGTAACAATACCTTTCCTCCTCCAGCTGTTTTCACGAGGCCGCTACTGTTCTCCTTGTTGTCCGATGGCATGAGTTGTGGCGTGTGCAGAGCGATCACAGTACCGAGACTGATCTTCCAGTGCTGTTTCAGCGCGTCGCCAAACAGGAACAGGCGACACTTGCGCTCAGAGTCCAAACGACGCAGATCGCTCACGCGCCACACCGCGTACTGGTTGCCTGTGCGTATGTACAGTACATGCACATTATGACAAGTGAAATGGACCAAGTTGCAACAAGCAAAGTCCGTCAAACGTAATAAGAGGGCACCAATACCACTCGTTCCGTAACATACACTTTGCTTCACCCATCTAAAGGAATCAAATGAGCGAGAAATGACCACCGATTTATCACTTACTCGCTTAGTTCATCGGTCCTGTCTGCATATGGATAAACGTAATGTACCTACCTCTGCATATCCTATAATTTATGTACGCACTGGTAGTAGTGTAATGCTGTGCTACCTGTATGGATGTTACATACAGTACACTGCTTGCTTGCACTCTGCTTGCATGTTTACCGTTTGCGCTGGTTTTTGCGGTTCCCTTCTCTACGACCACGCCCATGGTCAACCAATCAGCAGATGGCAAGGAGAAAGAGGGCGTCAGTTGACTCAATCGTACCCGATCTCCAAGCAGAGCAGAGAACGCCGAAGAAGACATCTTGGGATTGCTACAAAAGGAAGAAAACGGCATCATTCATCAGCAATATTTCGTGCGAAAATTTGTATTTTGCTTGAATTAAGGTCTCGGGATACAGTTCTCTGAGCCGTGGACTCCTAGACTACCGGCACATATAGACTACTGCGTGTAGTCGTACAACTCTTACTCATACAATCCAAATTCTAGCTGTTTTCATCCGTCTTCTTCGTTTCAGTTCGCTGTTTCCGCTCCAGCGCGCGCGCCGCGCTCTCGTCGCTCGTTTGCGGTCGTCTACGTACTAAAATGCATGGACTTCTAGAATATTTCGCAGGTCGCTCCTGAGCCAACGAAAGCGAGTTGAGAGGAGATCAAGATACCGATGGATAGCTTGTTACACGATCTCTTTGACGCGCCATATAGCGCCTCTTGAAACGGTCTATCTGTAGCGCTATTCCTGATTGAAACGATAACTTTTTCAAACACGTTTTTCTTGGATAACTTTGCGTAGAGGCAACGTAGAGAGGCGCCGCAGGTACCGATCGATTCCTCTCGTCAAGACGCGTTGAATGGTATGCCTCATGTTGAAAAATACCCAGCGGTTCCTTCGGAACACCCAAATCGCATGGTTTTTATGTTCTTCGGCGTGTCGTACTGCGCCGAATACAGGAGCTTTGGCGCTGCAGTTTGGTGTACGCGTAGAGGAAGGTTGTTCTTTATTCAGGTGGTACGTCATCACTTTTATCTTGCGTACAACGGCTACGAGGAAGCTTCAAATTTGGCTCCGAATCTATATCCTGAGACCTTAATGACCACTACGACGCAGCTACAAACTCGGTGGACATTTCAGCATAACGCATCATACCAATACTACGCAATACAAGTTGAAATCAAAATGAAAACTGACGCACCTAATCTTGATTCCAAAGAACTGATCAAACACCTCGGCCTTTCCCATGCTGCTACTCGGTTGCCTGACTGGAGCTACAGAAATTGTAACCGCCCCGGTCACAGCGGACGAAGAAAAGGACCCACTTCGCTCCACCGCAGAAACACGTGACTGTTGACCGCTGACACCTGTTGTTGCCAGCTCGTTGTCGCTACTGCTCTTCTTGATTGCGTATTTCAGCTCCCGCCCGTACTTGGATAAGTTCCTGAAGAAGGCACGCAGGATAAACACATATCAGTTTGGAATAGTACGCACGTACGTACTTTATATATAGCTGTCCTTATGCAGGACAAACGCTGAGCTAAATGCATGAACTCACTGGACAGGACACGTACATAATATTATGCGTACACTGTGTACATACATAGACACTTACTCTTTGTCATCTTCCTCCTCGTCATCACTGCTTGAATCACCATTGTTGCTGTGCACAACTGACTGCTGCTTTGTATCTTTTCCGCCAGAGGTCGCTGCTGAAGGGTGCGAGAAATCAATGGGTGCGTCGCGCAGTCCTGAAATTGGCATAAATCCAGAGAAGAACGTGTACAAGCCCAGTGAGGAGGTACAAGAAGGGAAGTTTGAGAAATTGAGCTGTGCAGTCAGATGGGGTCGTGCGCTAAGAGGGGCGTAATCCCGTACTGCGCTGCGTGTTCGACTCACGCACTGGCCGCCCAATTTTTCAGACTGCTTCTCTTGTCCTCGCATCTCTTGAAAGGAGTTGGAGAACGTAACACAATGGGGACTACATTTCACAGCATGATTAACCAGCTCCGTAAGGCTCTGACCCGCAGGGCCCGCGGGTCACCCGCGGGTCACCCGAGGGTCACCCGCGGGTCACCCGGAAACGAAAAAAAGCGCCAGCGGAAAAGGAGAAAAATATTGATTTCTTGATTATTGATTATTGACCAGAGGGTGACCCGCGGGTGACCCTCAGGTGACCCTCGGGTGGCCCGCGGGTGACCCTCGGGTGACCCGCGGGCCCTGCGGGTCAGAGCATTACGGAGCTGGTTAACATCATTCATTATACTGTACCTACCTGCCTGTCCGTCCGTTAAACCCTACCTGAAGAGGTGGACAAAACAGGAGCTGGCTTGCTTGACGGACTCGTATTGTGTGAAGCAGCGCATGGATTTTTTTGCCCCTCTTTTCTTCTGCTTATTTCCGCTTGAATTCTGCGAATGCGCTCTTCCAATTGCGCTTGTTCAGCTAAAATGAGAAAACAAAAACAAAAAAAAACAAAAAACGCGGATTACTTTGTTCTGCAAATGCAAAACTGCATGATTATTTTCATAGTCTGGCCAATAGCAGTTGGCACTTGGACTCAAGGCGCGTTGCGTAAAATAGATTTGCAAATGCGGATTTCTGGCCACGCTTCGTGTACTCCTATTCAGCAGAAGTACATGCAACCTATGCAACTCGCCTTGAGTCCAAGTGCCAACTGCTATTGGCCAGGCTATAGTCTCGTACTTTCACAACGTGCTTTAGGAAAGTCATAGTACCATTGGGAGCTTACATTTCAACTGCTCTGTGCTCAATGCAGTCAACTCCGCAGCACAAGTAGTCGGTCTAGGTGACGAACTGATATGGCCCGGGGACCTCTTCTTGCTTGTGACCAAAACCGTGGCATCGGGCTCTGAAAAAGTTCACGCATTGCTATAGGGTATGTATCAGGGTAAACCCATACACCCACATAGGTACCGTAAAATATACAACACACTAAGAATAACTACCATATGCATGACAGCAACATATTTTGTACAGAAATCCACCCCCCGGACCAATGATCTGCACTAACTTGTGTCCCGTTGTCCTAATATTAAAACACAAGTTAGTGCAGCTCATTTCAATGGGTCTGGGGTGGATAAGTAAGAAATAAAGGTTAGCCGGGGAATAATTCTACACAAGGGCGTTTCGAAGACTATGTGGCAAAAGCACGGTTTTCTAAAATGGTTTTTGCAACCTTCAGATTTCCCCCTTCTACCCTTTCTGTACGCAGTATGATACCAATATAGAAAAGGAAATACCAAAATTTTGGTCATCATCTTCCAATGCTAAATCCTCTTCCAAAGCGCTAAAAAATCTGGTAGAATCGCCACCACGCGAGGAACAGCGCCGGGTTGTCTGGTTGCCGCCATCTTCAGGCTCCAATAATAGTAGTCGCTGTTCCTGGCAGCTGTCTGAGCTCAGGACAATTTTTGGTGTACTCGAACTTGCGTCGTCTCCTTTCTCAGCTAACTGACAGAGTACGGATTCAAAATCACTGTTATTCATTGCGCTGCCTTCCTGCCGGGCTGGCTTTCCTTCGAGGCCTACGCCTGCCTATGATAAGACGATACCTTCTTTTTTATTACCTTATCCTATCGACTCGACTATCGTTTCTCGTTTCTTTTCTTTCCTTCGCCTTTCCCGCGTTTTCAGAAGAAATTTGAAAAACATAACATGTACTCCCTAATGAAATTTTTTACCCGTTGGAATTCCGTAAGTGCTAAGTGCTAAGTGCTACGTGCTGCGTAGACTACTAAAAACGGGCACTTACTGAGGCGGACCGGTCAATTCAGCACTTACTGAGCGCTAGGTGACATGGAATACTGAATAAGTGCTGCATAGAAAGCTAAAATCGGGCACTTACTGAGACGGACCAGTCACTTCGGCACTTACTGGCTTAGGCTTAGGCTGAGGCCTACCTCTCTGCATTCAATACCTAAGCCTACCTCTCTGCATTCAATACCTAAGCCTAAGCCTAAGCCTCAGCCTAAGCCTCAGCTTGAGCCTCATCCTAAGCCTAGCCTCAGCCTAAGCCTAAACCTAAACCAGTACAGTCCGTCTCCGTAAGTGCCCGATTTCAGTATTCTATGCAGCACTTATTCAGTATTCCACAGCACCTATAGCGCTCAGTCAGGCACCACTCAATACTGTATTACTTTGGGCCAGTAAGTGCCGAAGTGACCGGTCCGCCTCAGTAAGTGCCCGTTTTTAGAAGTCTACGCAGCACTTAGCACTTAGCACTTAGCACTTACGGAATTCCAACGGGTAAATTTTTTAGCATAAGTACATGCAGTCGCCGTCATTCTTGACAAAATGTAAAATTTGCAAAAATAAGCAAACAAAAAAGTCCGTCCATGTGTTATTGCATTGCATCTGCATGTGCATCATCCATGCAGTTGACAGTTGTTTTGTTTGTTCTTTCTTCGTCTTCAGGTGCATACGTAGCGAACAAAAGACTGTCGAACGTACAATGCGGCACTAAATATGGTGAATTTGCATTTGCTTTATGGTGAGATCTTTATTACGACAACAGCCCATTCAGTGCCACGTCACCCATTCACTCGACACTCAAACTCAACCGGGAAATTGTGCGCAGCATACTTCAAATATCGGATCACAAAGCCACGGAGATGGACAAGGAGGGTTTGCAGTGAGGTCCGGAAATGTCGCAATGCCCACCGGTCGAATGGAGTCGCTCCTGCATCGATAGAAGGCGCCGTTCTTGTCTCGCTGCGGCAGGGAACCACGAAGAAAGCCACACTGAGGCACTGGAAAACCAAGGATGGAAACTACAGCACGTGGAATAGTGAGTATGAAATAGGTAGGCCGTCTTTAAGTTCGCGTCGACGAGATTTGACTGCTCTAATAGGGCCTTGCCTTGCCTTGCCAGTGCTATGCCACACAGAGCGCGTCAATGCCGCGTTCACAAGACGTCCGTACATCATTCAGTACGTCCGTCCGTACGCCATGCCATGTACTCCTAGTACGTTGGACGTACGGACGTCGTGTGAACGCCGCATCATGTGTTCTTTATTTCATGAGAGTGCACAGTGCTAGAGTGCGCAGCACGGGCAAAGCCGGTATTTTACCTGCGCATACGTTCAGGAGCCTCACGTAGAGTAAGCTGGGCCTGCAGGTGCATATTTTGATATCGCCTGCAACAAAAAGTGCTAAAAAACCTACCCTATTGTTGAATAACAATAAAGAACAGTTTGCAGATTTTTCTCTGTACCGCCAATGCTGGCCGGATCCACGGTACAGGATGACCCGTCAACGATGCATTGCTCATCGATTTCGCAGTTTTCTCCAACGCTGGCTGGGAAGTAGCAACGGTGATTGCGATAAATGGAGCCGGGAGTGGAGCACGGCCGTGGACAGCAAATGGGCCCACCTGAGCCTGAAAACAACCGCATCCAAGTAGAACACGCTCTGAGGTAACCGAAGGGAATGCTGTACGTATATGTTTAGAGACTGTAGATACATACGTGCTGTGGCTCACCCAGCAGTGGGAAAGTGCAGAAATGTGAATCGCTGGGACAGAGGGTGAGGGTGAGCGGCCCAGTGAGTGGAGATCCGGGACACATGGCCCCTTTGAGCGGCTCACCAACTGGGCATACACGTCTGCAATACAGGTACTGTGCCATATGTGCCAGAATATTTATATTCTATTGTGTGTACAATGAATGCTGTACGTACGTACGTAGGCCTAGAAACGCTTCTAAAATGAGATAGACACATACGTACGCTGAACCACCCACTGAACGCAAGGATAATGCAGGTCTAGTGCAGTACCTCGGCATCATACAGCAGTGTCCCACCTCCACTGATCTATTGATCCCTGGCCCATAGGAAAAGCAGGCAAAACCGTTGGGGCACGTGTCATTTTTCGCTATAAGATTGTTCAATGGTTCTTCGCCAATTTTATTTGCAGGACTGAGACTCAGCTCCATATTTTCCAATCGCTTGGGCAATGATTGTGCTGAAACCAGCGGTACTGCAGGTAAAAAGCCACCGCGATTGTTAGCGTTCATTCGATTGTCGACAACACTATTCGGCCGCGGCCTTGCAGACAGCGTGACAGGGTTGATTATAGTGATGGGTACTTGCGACTGCGGTGGCGGTGGATTGAAACTTATGCTTGATCGCCTGACACATTGCACAACTTCACCCTTCTGGATGTAAGGATCACCCACTGGGCACTGGTAACCTATTCAGCAAACCTATCCTGCCTGTGTAAATTAGGTTATTGTCACACAACTTTTCTACAAAGCCTTGAATGAGTGAGAGGGCATTTCTGTAGGCAGATGCGATTTCAGTTTCATACCCTGAGGCCTGCATTCTAGGTCCGTTTGGTTGAACCCTGGTTGACAAACACAGATGCCGTTGGCAGAACAGACAGAAAATGGTGCGAGACAGAAACTTCCATTTGCACACGGTTCGCCCAAACCAGCTGCTGAAAACACGTCGTTTGTAAGTTTATTCAGAGTTACAGTATTTATTATTCTCGGTATTATTCCGGATGGTCGTAAGGTCCGCCCCCCCCCCCCCCCTTTCTACTCAGATGGGTCCAACCCTGGTCGAACCCAACCCCTTTTAGTCTTATGGCCAGCCGAAACTTCAAAGTCCAAACTCACGCGTTCACACAGGCTGCTTCCATAACACAGTAACGAATAAATAGCCCAGTGGTGTTACCAGATGAACTTTGGTGCTTAGACTGGCCAGAAGACTGCAAGGGTTGGGTGGGGCCAATTTGAAGAGAAAAAGGGACCACTTCCGACAATTCACCATAGCAACTCTTTGTAATGAATATCGGCAGCCATCATGCTTTCAACCAACCAGGTGTGGATTTGTGGATTTCTAACCTCTTGTAGTTATTGCTGACGGTCGTTCAGAAAGTGTGATCACGCCAAGAAGATTCAGCAATGACGTGCTCATGATTCTGCCAAACAGCATGACTTTTCCTCGTGGAATACTGTAAAGCTTCGTGTATAACCCCCGGGGAAATAAAAATCGTTAGTCACCGATTCGAGGGGGTTACTATATACACGAGGGGGGTTTATACACGCGACCAAGCAAAATGTGCCAAATCATCACCAACATATGCTTATTTTGCCTTATTTGCGCGTTTTACGCGTTTTAAAAATTTTGGTCAGAGGGGGGGATAAAAATCGTTAGTCACCAAATAGGGGGGTTATACACGAGGGGGGTTATATTCGAAGGGGGTTATAAACGAAGCTTTACAGTACTATTCCATTTTGTCAACAAGGTAGTTTACACTTTGTAACATGTCGTTCAAGTGCAATAATTTTTATTCAGACAGATACTCACACCTTAGTATTGAAGAGTTTTATGAAACCTCAACCTTCCGCACGTAGTGCGATGCCTTGGAAGATAAGCAACGGTAAACTGCGGTAGGAAACTGAAACTCCCAGCTTCTTTCTCAAAGCACCTTGCTCTATTTGCTTTTTCAGGCAACTATACTCTCTGTGTTTATGCCGTTCCTTGTCTTGCCGTTGCCATTGACCACCAAAAGCTACCAGCTGGTACCAAGACTGCCAGAATAGGTAAACACAAATCCAAAGAACAAAAAGTGAATGAATAAAGAAATACAACTTGACTTCCTTCATGAAAATGTATTGGGCGGGCCCGTAAAATGGAAATTGCAAACACGGGGCGGTATTAGGAAAGGCACGTATTTTAGGGCTAGAAATGGCGCTATCTCGCATACATTTTAAGAAGTAGTCTACATACTATACTATGTACGTGCATACATAACATACATACATACAGTTTGTCGGAATCGGATTCGGTCCGATACGTCCTTTTGATTGATATAAAGTAATTTTTTAAGCAACAGGGTGCTTATGCAAAAAGCGTGAATAATTACTTTTCTATGTGGTAATCTGGAGGCAGAGCAGAATGAAACGCTACCAGCTTCAGAGCAAGACCAGCTGTTTTTGGCTTTCCAGCTATTAGTTGGTGTTTGGAGAACAATAATTTGTGCTCCGCTTTGAATTTCTCCATTTTGAGGTATGTAGGCCTACAGAGAAAGAGAAAAAGCGTATCATAGTGATATGGGGATTTCGATTTTATTCTTATTTTGCATCTTCAGATTTTTTACTGTACGTAATACACATGTAAGCATTTTTAATTTTGGTATGTATGTCGTGTGTACTGTATGTAATACGGTATGGTCGTACTGGTGCAGCGCGCGCAATCATCAAATGCCATCAAATTGAATCTTTTCTTGACTTGCTGTTGCGCACAGCCGCCCTTTGAAATTCCGGTGGGAAAGCAATAGAAACGAAAAATATTCATGGAAATCTGACTCTGGGAATTTGTTTGAGTGATGCTTGGCAAAACATGATCAGGCACTGCCTTTTGCGTTACACGGGCACCATGTCGATCGCGTGTCGCCGGGCTTTTTCGAGAAGCCGTTTCCATTCTCGTTCATGTAGCACCGGTGACATCAATTAACGCTGGTCTC
>JASAMW010007712.1:0-45819 GCA_030247985.1 Epsilonema sp. ZAB3_2
AGGAAAATACAATGGGGCGCTACACATACCTTTCTCGTGTCCTTCCAGTGTGAAATTGGGCTGACTGCTACCCAGCTGCCACACTTTGATGGTTCTATCGAGACTGGCCGTGGCGAAGGTGTTGTTGTCTTTCGGATTGATCACCACTTGCATCACGTAGTGCGTGTGTCCCTCGAACACCTGTTTACACGTCAAAGAATGTACGAAAGGTACATGCATCTCGCATCTCGATGTAGGTAAAGCTAATTACATCGGTAGGGAACTCGGGGATAAACCCGGTCACCTGAACTGAAGACCGTTCTTTCTACGTGAGTAAGACCGGACGGATTTACCCTACTCCACCAATAATACAGGCTGGGTTTACCCCCTGATACCTTATCTACATAGTACAAAGAAGAATATGTCCTACCAACCTGCTTGCAGGTCCACTTCTTCTCCCAGTCCCACAGCTTGATCAGCATATCGTCTGAGCTGGTGAGAACGAAGGGCTGTGTCGGATGGACGGCGATACAGCGCAAGTAGTCAGAATGCGCCTCGAACGCGTGCACTCGCTCCAACGTGTTGTAGTTGAACACGCGCACCTGCAGCAAATACACACGGATATGTAATGGCCCATTCACATCGGTGACATTCACTGGGCGTACGGCGCGGCGTGTCTATGGCTCGATATTAAAAAGGGGAAATATTGTGTGACTGAGGTCATCCAGGTGTGTAGTCAAATGGTTAAGGCGCTCGCCTGGAATGCGAAGAGAGGTCCAGGGCTCGATTCCCTGGCACATACTGGCAAATTGTCCTTCTCGATAGACACAAGAGGCATGGACAGCCATGGATGCGCCGGGCGTACGCCGAGTGCAATAAACTTCCTTCCACTGTGACCCAGCCATAAGGCGAGTTTGCCATCTGCCCTTGGGCCGACACGTGGTCGTGCCACATGGCTAAGTCCACAGCTGCTACCGAGGGTGACGGGTTCGATTCCCGTTCGGTCCTGTTATTTCTCTCTCCCTTTTCGGGGCACGGCTATCGCCAAAACGCGGCATATCACAATTCAAGCACTGCAGAAAGTAGGAGCGGATCGAAAGTAAGGCGCCTAGCAGCTTCAAGCGGTGTCTGTGTGTGGTACGATGTGCTTACAACTGAGGGTGCGACCGTCGAGGCGAAATGAGCACCCATCAGAGGTTTGGCGTGGAGCCGATATACGGTTCAGACAGAGGCGCCTTTTCGACTTGACTGGGACTGTACAGAACACAGTATATGCTATCTATATGTACAATTGTGTACTACTTGGCTGCTAGGCGCGCAGATCCTGACTCCCACCTTCCTGCAGTGCATTGTTTGCCGTCGTTGTGTACTTCTCAAAAGTGTACGTGCATGTACACGGACATATTTGTTCACATAGTCGTTGTTTGGAGAGACGCGAACATGCCCGCTCATTCAAAAAGAGGTACGTCACAACATGAAGGCGTAGGGTACTGTGGGTGTCCAGCATTCCCTGCTGTCTACTTTTACCCCACGCTACCCTGTTCTCGTATACGCTGAGAGTGTGTGAACGCATACGTATGGGACATTCACATATGAGACATACGCTGGGCGTACGACGACACACACACAATCACGGGCAGGTACGGATGAACGTCGGGCGTACGCCTAGCGCATACTTCTTTCCAATGTGAATGATGCCGCGTTCACAAAAAATCCGTATCGGACGTCGTCAGTAAATCCGCAAAGCGTATCTAGGAGTGCATGTTTGTTTGCGGTGTGCCGTGTACTCCTAGATACGTCCGTTACGGATTTACGGACGGACGTCTGTCTGGTGAACGCGGCATGAGCCGTTAGTCGTGACCATGTTTTTTGCACCAACCAACATACATACCATACCTGCATATCGTCTGACCCGGTGACAATCCAGTTTTTTCGCGGCACAAATTTTGAGGCGCGAACGGGCAGATCGCAGACTTCGAAGCTCTTCACAAGCTGCTGGTTGTCGTAGTTCCAGATGTGCACGTTGCCGTTGTACAGACTCACCAGCATCCACGGTTCCGTCGGGTGCAAATCTACGGATTTCACCCGATCTGACCGCGCCAACAGACGCCGTTTTACGTCCAAACGAAGAGGCATGCTCGTCTATTCCTGATTCTCAGGCCTGTTCAGGCTTTTGGGCACTGCAAAACACTGAAAAAGTGATCAAAATTTCCGATAATCGATTTTTTGCCACGCGGCGCTATACTAAACTTCGCGTAAACGAGCAAATGAGAGAAAAGGCAAACGCCCAATATTTCGGTAATCTGTATTCTTCGCGTACTGACATCAAGTTTGCTTACGCGGAAACGTTAAAAAATTATTGCCACTTTTTACATCAACGTTCAGTGAATGGAAACAAAACTCAATAGGTCCAAAATCAAATTTATTGATCACTTGAAATTGAGAGAATGGAAAAGCGATATTTTGGCAGTTAGCAGTAAAGCAAAATGTCATCAAAAAAGCTAATATGTTTTACAGCTGCGCATTTTATCTATTGCCATGTCAAGGAAAATTAGGAAGCGTTACTGCAAGGTTCAACAAACAACCACAGTATTGCATATCAGAAGCACACCAAAATGTGCTCGAAGTCGAAGTATAAATGCCACAATATCACAAAGCAGATCACACACAGAGGGGCACCATAGGAAGAACAGAAAACCAACAAAAGGACCACATTCTTCACTTTCAGCTGTTCAGCATAAAGCCAAAGGAAGAACCATTGCACGCATCTGGTGTAGAAAATTGTACCAAAACGAGAGGAACCGGAAGAGTTGTATATTAGCATTCTATTGTCGGTTGGAATCACTTTGGGTTTGGCAAGTCCACAACGCTTCCATTGGCGACCACAGGATCAATTTGCGGCATGACGGTGACTCGAAATTGGCGTGCTTCCAAACTGCGAATTGCTTGCATGCGTTTCTGTTGTAACTTTCGCCTTCTGTACCACCAAAAGAAAAACGCCGAAGCCATTGCGATAAAGCCAACAATCAGGAAGCAAATGCCAAAGACAGACCTGAAAGCAATCCGAAATAAATACCGTATCATGAAGCGCCTCTTTCTTGAGAATTTTTCATTCAAAAAACTTATGGTTCTCCTCTTTTCTTTACCACGCGTTCGATTCGCAGACAAAAGCGCGTTGTTTCGATCCATGAATCGTGACACCGAATGGATCCAAACGTGCGCACAGAGACCAGCCACAAGAAGCTGCGAAGCCGGAACAGTTCGCTTCGCATTCTGCTCTCGTTTCGAAGCAAGGAGTTGAAGTATCGTCGTCCAACTTTGGTAGCGGTGGCGGATAAACATCGGCGCCATTTGTATTCTGACCAGCAGCCAGAGTTAACGAAGCAAACGATGCAGCAGCGGCCAACAGTATCCCAAGCAAATGATGTTGCCTGATGAAATTATTTGTGTTTGTTCGCACCTTCATGCTTGAAGCAGTAATAGAAAACAAAATTCGCAGAAATGTTCTGGCTCGAACAAAATACTGGGGGCTTCTAGTATTAGTCAAACCAACCATAGAAAAAATCATCCAGCCAGACTGGCCCAAAACTCGTCCTTCAAATGGATGTTGCTCTATTTTTAAGGTATATACGGACTCTTTCCGACCCAACTTTGAGCAGCTACAGCGCTCGCCACACAGCACATACAAGCATGCAGTTTTGCTCTCATAGTAGACCCAAGTTAGGTCTATCCATACAAAAAAAGAGCGACGCAAAAGCTTTTGTATTTGGCGCAGTACGACGTCTCAAAAACACCCCCAAAAACATGCGATTTGGCGCTACTGAACGAACCGCTGGGTATTTTTCAACATCCAGCATACCATTCGATTCGTCTCACTGAGACGAGTCGATCGAGACCTCTGGCGCCGCTCTACGTTGCCTCTACGCAAAGTTATTCCAGAAAAACCTTATATTGGGGGCTATCGTTTGAACGAAGATTGCGCAACGCACAGGCCGTTTCAAGTTGCGCACAGACGCTTGTTGAAAAGTTCAGGTGATGCTCTTTCATATGAGTACTCTGCCGTTTTCTAACTCGCCCTGGTTGTCTCAGGAGAGATCGATGAAGATAGGACCTCATATAGCCTGTTTACTATAGTATACTCTGTTCAACGAAAGAAAACGTCGAGAAACCCATACTAACGGGTAAACTGGTGAGATTGATGTTTCATGCCACAGTAGAACTTGCCTCTGAGTACATTGACGTTTCATCCAGTCATCCTCCCCTTGATGTTTCATAAAGTGCCCATGCCCAACCCCGCTATTATTTTGGAAAGGGTCCGTATATACCTTAAAATTCCTATGGCGATGATTTGTATTTGGACGGGAGGATAAAATGGCGATAGTCAGTGTCAGTGGAAACGAACGAAGCAGTACCACCGGGAAACGGAGAGTCCTATTCTTTTTATACTGGATGAAAACACGTAAACAAGCCACGTGAATATCGATTCTGCGTTGAAACTGGCAGCCGTTCTGTTCTGTTGTGACAACCGCAGTTGGTTGGTGGCGTATGCATGCGTCATCAGCCCAGAGTGTGTCAATGGCCGCTGCTTTTTATTATTCATCCAGAAATATCCTTTTCAATTTACTGATCCAACAAGAATGTCAGTCAACTTTACGACCACAAAGCATGTATGTTTGTTTGCATACGTAGGTACTGTGTGTGTATATGTGTGTGTACGTGCGGTTGGATGACATGAACAATAGTTATGACACCTTCCGTCATGCATGACCAGGAATAACTGCGGAAAAGCAGAGAAAGCAAAGTTAGGCGTTAGGCCAGAGGAGGGCACCCCAATTCGACGAATTTTACATCATTGGAAGCGAACGAACATGGACACAATTACAAATAATGTTTATGATTTAGTACCCATTTTAAAATTTTTATCAGTAGTAAAATCAAGGAGCTATAAGTAGAGGAGGCGACACTCGACCTGATTCTGGGCGTTGGCAGTGTCCGTGCCTAGCAAGGTTTCGACCTCTCTTCTTCAGGCATCCGTGGAATTCCAAATAGACAGAATCCAGCCAAGGTATGATAATGCGTATACCTCAACTTTCTTCGATCTTTTCAATGGTGGGGTCGGCGTTAACCCATCCCCAATTGGTAAGGCCAAAAATGGCCATTTTTCAGATTTTTGACAAAAGTAGGGTATCTTGCTGGCCTCAGCGCAACACGCACAGAGCCAGCCAAATGCTGTCCTTCTCAAATTCCACCACCAAGGGTCCAAGCTTCGCACTGGTAGTGTTAACTCCTTCCCCACCACACTGGCAACCTGAGAAATTGATGGAAAACCGCCTTTTTACATGCATTTCTACCCAAATATTCTACCCTAGTGCAGTCAAGCAGGGAAATTTAGAGTACCCTACCCTAGTTTTATGCGTAGATTTCGAAAATAAATGTGGTTTTTTTCATTTTCCTACGTTTAAGGCCTGATAAACCCGATTTTTCATGTGTTTCAGAATGGAAAAGTGCACTAATAGCAAACATTTTAAAAATCAGGTACCCTGGCCTAATTTTATGTTGTGGTACTGTACGTAATTTTAGTAGGAACAGTTGCAGTATTTTTGTACGCGCGCGGTATAAATAGGAAGGCGTTTCGCTCTCTCGTCTCTTCTTTTTCGTTTACTCTTTCGTACTCTCTCGCTCTCTTGTGTTCTTGCGACTCTCATACGCTCACCTTGTTGTTTTGCTCTCGTACCCACCTGTACATAATGTATAGTCAGATAAATATTGAAAATGCTACCGTCCACTACCGTCACAGTCAAACATACTGCACATGCGCTTGAGCTATCTATGCTCCTCGCTTATAAGCTGACGCATGTACCGCCACAACAGAAGGTTCGAACTCGTCACTTGTAAGACAAGCCGCCACTTTCGTTCTAGTCCGGATATCCGCTTGCTCTCTGGTCATGGCGATTTGTCTTACAGTTTGGTGCGTCATGCTCCTTCTGTTTGCGGTCTTTTCCTCAAGATTCATCAATCACCTTCTTCCAGTCAGTGAACACTCTCTTGCGTTCACCAGCTCAAGCATGGCCATCAAGAACAGCAATCGCAAGACGCAAGAAGCAAACGTATGTTTTGTACAACCCTGGAGAGAGAACTCCCAGGTGTAAATAACTGTACTTACGTGTACATAGTATGTAGGTACGTTACTGTACATTTACGTACATTCCCACCAGGCTTATGTGATAAGCCTTCGGACGAGGCTATGTGTTCAACTAGTCTCAAATGTCAAGACAGAGCCGGCAGCAGGGAGCAAGTGTCGACGTATAGCTAAAAAGCTTACTTGCTTCTGCTACATCGCTAACAGCTGGATTGTTAGCATCAGCAGCGTGTCGGAACGCTCATCTTCGTCTACATGCGTCTATCACACGCATTCGTCTGCTTCAGGCGGGGTAAAACTTCATCTATGAAGTCAACCTCTGGGTTCCCGCCGTTCCGTCATGCCGAACTGCCACTCTTCAGGTCACAAGTACCGAGTGATAATGGGGCCTGCGACGACGCCTCAAACACTCGGACACCCTGAAGAACACGCCTTCTTGACTCATGTCGGAGTAGCTAACCGGCATGCTTGCTCCGCTCAATAGGAGCGCCCTGGGCAACCTACCACCCAGGGAGCCGCCTGTCGGATCTCCAGCTAACAGGCGAGCAAATCTTCGTTCACATGCCTCAGTTGGCATCTGCCGCGTGTGGGGTAGGGCGGCTACACCATAGAGCTCTTCAGCTCATTTTCGTCTCTTCTTCAGTTTCCAGGGGCTGGAGACCCAAGAGAAACAACATGATTGCTAAAAATCAAAACGGCATCATGCACGAAGACAGAAGCATAATTGCTCACGGCAACAAGCGCACTCAAGAGAAACATGCATGCATGCGCTCTTTTTGAATCTATATACTCAACGTGTACGCATGCATCATCATGATAGTCAAGACTACGGTAGGCATTCTGTCCCTACCCCTACTGCAGCTTTCAATGCTGCACGCGCCCATCGGCACCGTTCAACAGCGGATCAGAAGTATCTCCGCTCATCTCTTCGACGTCATCACACGTCATACGTGCACTCATGTACGCATATTCGACTTGCTAAAAATAATCAAGGGCGCACTTCGCTCGACAACGTACGTACAGTACATACGTACATGCATATAATATGCTGAAAACGTCGGTACACTTACCGTCAACAATTCACGGCCTAAGGGAAATTGCAATGGCCACAAATCCGCGGTTTAGGAGTCATTATTGCATTATGGACATTGTGCACCGTCTCTCGTCTCTCTGACGACAGCTACTGCACGCATGCATCGGTCGAACAATGGATAATTGCCGTTACGTACGTACACATCAGGAACGTGTCAAATACTCACTTCACTCAAACGGACCGCTACCAGTTTTCACCTCTCTCTGTACCTCTCTCATCATCCATCGTAAGGAAACAAAGCTGTAAAACGATAATTATGGCAAGAACTCCGAAGTCAAAAGAAATAAGCTGAATCGCCACTGGCTACTATGCATGCTCTGCAAAATAAAGTGGCAAAACAAGACACCGACTCTTTCTACATGCATGCATTACACACTGTACATTCTGCCATTATTGCGTTCTTTTCTCCTGTCTCCTTTTCTCACTCACACACATCTTCGCTTCTCGCTTTTCATCACTACTGTTCTCTCCGTTGCTTGTGCACACAGCTATCACTTCGATCGTTCGCTACCAGTCGCTTTTGGACAGCTCTACCGTTCTCAAGCTTGGTCAAACTGACAGACTTTTGAAGCGTCTGTTGTGAACTTTTGCTTCGCTTTGGAATCCTGCACACGTCTGAAACCCCATCTTCATCTTTCGCTTTCTTTGCGACTCGGCTGCGTTTTACTAGCGAAATCATCATTTTTCTAACTTCCGAACATACCGTCCATCTTCAATATGGCTGATGAAGATCCAGACCGGGACGCTCGGGCCCGCAACCGAGAATGGCAGAACCTGCAAAATGAACTGCAACAGGTTCGACAGGAGCTACGTGAAGCACAAGAAGCAGCCCGGAACGCTCCGCAGGCTGCCGCGGCCCAGCAGCCGCCCGTCCAGTTTGTGCCTGTTGGCAACTATGCTGCCGACAAAGATTTTGAAGACTTCTACGGCACAAAGGAAGAGAATTTTACCAACTGGATAACGCGCTTTGAGCGCATCTGCGCATCCATGCAGATGT
Organism: Epsilonema sp. ZAB3_2; assembly: GCA_030247985.1. Taxonomy (NCBI): domain Eukaryota; kingdom Metazoa; phylum Nematoda; class Chromadorea; order Desmodorida; family Epsilonematidae; genus Epsilonema; species Epsilonema sp. ZAB3_2. The sequence goes on from JASAMW010007712.1 coordinate 8,209, forward strand.
CGGATGCAGCCAAGCTGCACATGCTGGTCAGAAGACTGAAGGGAACAGCTGAGCAGCAGTACAACTTTCTGCCAGCTCACAGAAAGAACACCTACGCTATTCTACGCGCCGCCTTGGCAGAGGAATTCGTCGACAGCCGATCTGAGAAAGAGAAAAACAAACAGATCTTTCACACGCTGCAACAGCGAGTGGGACAGACCATCCATCAGTGGCGATTTGAGGTCCGCGCGGCGTTTATGAAAGCATTTCCGGCGGACGACCCTACAACAATGGCGAATGCGAACAAAATAAAACACCGCTTTCTGGATGGCATGTTGCCATTCCTTAAGTTCGGCATGGCACAGTCTGCCAATCACAACGATTCGCTGGAAGAATGCTTCAAGACTGCGGAGAAACTGGAAACGGCGCTAGTTGCATATGCTGGCACCACTAACCATCCGCTTGTGGGCGTCGTTGCCTCCAGCTTGCCGGCAGACACTACACACAAGATGCTACTATCGGGATATGCGCCGCCTGGAGCACAGGCTGCTAACTGTGCCCAAGTACACACGACGACCATGAGCCCACCCACTGAACAAACTTCGGCGCAGTTCGAGGCACTCAAAAAAAGAGCTCAAATCACTATCGCTTGTGCAAGAGTCCATCCTGAAGCAGCAGGATGTGTTGGCGAACGCGCTCAGTCGAACAGTACTGTCCTCTGCTCCCACGGAGCAAAGCAATGCAGTAATCACATCATCAGCAAGTCGTCGCCAATCTTCGGAATGTGGTTATTGTCGACGCCATGGTCATACTGCCAATGACTGTTGGACCAAACAGAGACATAACGAAAGACAGGACAAGTGTCAGTTGTGCAACAGATCAGGACACACCGCTCGAAACTGCATCGCCCCGTACTGCGAGAACCACAGACGGTACGGCCATTCCACTAGCATGTGCAGAATGGGGAATGCGAATCGAAATCAAAATCGCAACAACAGATTCCCCAGCCACCAAGATGACCGCAAAGATGGCCATTCCAACTACGTGAGAGCAGTGTTGCCCAATCCCTCCAGGAATAATCTCCACCAGTTCTTTGATCCAGCGGAACAGGACGGAACGCAGCAGGAGGAACACAACATGGTCTGTGCTGTCGCAGAAATGAGAGAGAAACAACAACTAACTCCGCCACCTGCCAGCAGTGGATCGAGGAATAGCAAATGGTTCATGTCAATGGCAGTTGTAATGTCCATCTCACTCTGCTTCAACTTGACTGGAGCCAATGCATACGCACTGATACACGACAACAGTAAGGCTCTGTTTCTCATCTCCTCCTTTCTGATTGGAAATCGATTCTCCACGGCTGAGCCAATGCTGTGTCAAACGACACATGGCAAACAGATCTTTGCCATCCCTGGTCCATCACCATGCGTCGCGCCAAAGAATGAGCTACATACCCGCCTAAGGCCGCAAGCAGTGACACTGTACAAGCGGAATCACATCAAATACAGATCCCCAGCTTCTGCTTGCAAACTCATCGAGACAGAAGTGCGCACAAAAACCTGGTTTTTTGGCGATGAGTCCAGAAGGCATGTGTACAAACGCCAACTATCAGTGGAAGAGGGGGTCTGTCAGCACATGGTAAACTGGCACAAAAGTCCATATGGCGATCTCATTCCCAAAGCAGATTTGTGGAAGACACAAAACGAGCCAGATTTCTCCTACCCTGGGGGGCTGTTCCAGTGCTGCTACTGGAAAGTGTCAAAGGTGGTGAACGCTTTCTTGTACGAAGCTTTTGTATATAAAAGACATGGCTCTCTTGTCACTGAAAGCACCGCCGGCGATACTAGCCACTGCAGTTACGACCTCGGAAAATGCTTGCTAAAAGACGGCACGTTTCTAATTGGCAACCAGACCCCAAAGAAAAATGCGACAATCTACCCTGGGATACGATAGAGGGAAAGTTACTCGGAAACAGCTGGCTCGCTGATGACGGCAATCTGGCACTGACTAATGAACGCAAGCGGCAAACAAAGGACTGCGAAGGAAATACGCTGAGACTGTCAGACCAGGGCATACCGTACAAATACGCGCGCACGCGACAAACGCGCAAACGCACAAAGCGCGCGCAGCCAGACAATGGCATTGTATCTACAGACGTCCTCGCAGCTAGTCTACAAGCACTGTACATATCCACTCAAGAAAACATTCAGTTCGCTTTCGCACACGCACTGAGCGAAACGTGTAAAGCAATGCGCACAACAGTGGCAGTGCTCAAAGCATCCATACTCGCCTCCCCAACGCTGACCATGCGACATCTCACACACCGATCGGACATCATAGCACAAAGCGGCGGAAATGCGATAGAACTATGGCCATGCGCAAAGCTAAGGGAAGGCACGTACAAATTCCTACCAATGAACAACACGTGCACACAGGAAATCCCCTTAGAGTTCAACATCAGCAGTCAAATACACAAAGGATACATGAACACGAAAACGGGCATCGTAACAAAACAAGGCCTACCAGCTGACTGCTCATTACGCAAAGAAATCCCCATGGTCCATCACAACACCACCTACCTGTACGAAAGCGCCTCAGGCAAAATCCGCCCAGCTAACGGTCAGGTGACAGAGATAGAACTGATGCATTGGGACAATACTACCTTCACGTTCTTCAAACCCACAATCTTTCACCAAATAATCATGATGAACTGGAGCGAGTTGGACACGCACATATCCATGAATGACATCATGAGCTCACTTTCTGCACAACGTCAACTACTCACTGAACTTGGCGTCCAAAACCCAGAGAACCCCACCTTAGGTGCGCGGCAATTGATGGCAAACATGCAGAGAGGGTTGTTTGGTTTTCTCTGGGGATTGGATGTCAGTTTCTGGCAGTTTTATGTGTTTTGCACTTGCATGCTCGTGTGGATCGCTTTTGGCATGTTCTGCTGCTGCCCATCATGCTTCCAAAAGATGCAGTTGAATCCAGCAAAGACTTTCATCAACATGTACCAGACTCACGTACTGGCCAGAGCACAGAGACAAGAACCGAGTATGGATCTGAAAACATACACATACAACTCTGGCCCAGTGATCGAAGAGGTGGAAACGACACTGACCTCGGAGCCAAAGGAAACTGCCATCGTGCTGGATCACAAACGCCATCAAACTGGGAGAACAAAAGTGGTTCCACAGCTCATACCCAACTACACTGCTCCAGGCTCTCCACAATGTACCCCCTGGAGTCTTGTCCAAACACACCAAGCCCAAGTGTTTGCAGTGTTGCCAGACACAGAAATGAGCAGAAGCATGACTAACACTCACACACGAAAAATCCCCATCACGACATTGCCTATCACTCCGTTCTCATGGAAAAAGGCGTTTCCTGTCCTTCTGTTGTTTCACCTGATTCGAGTTGCTCTCGCTTCTCTTGCCAGCTTCCTGCGTCACTGCGTTAGCATTCTGCTGCTACAACTGATCACAATTGATCACAATCACATCCACTTGCCACAAGACGTGTTGCATCAAGTGCAGCTGGCCCAGGTGGTTTGCAATCTCACAGGACAAAAGGACTCACTGTATGAAACTGGAGTGGTACCATTGTTGCCTGTACATATTCAGGGATTTCCAGTCAACGCACTCATCGACACTGGAGCTACCATCTCTCTGTTGAGCTACGACTTTGCGAAGGACTCACTGTATGAAACTGGAGTGGTACCATTGTTGCCTGTACATATTCAGGGATTTCCAGTCAACGCACTCATCGACACTGGAGCTACCATCTCTCTGTTGAGCTACGACTTTGCGAAGCAATTGCCTGTCAGCTTTGAAGAACCACGCACGAATGCACTGAACGTGTCGGGTAGCAGTTTACAAATCAAGGCCTCTGCAAGCTTGTCCGTCCGAATTGACAACCGACAAATACATCACCGTTTCCATGTGCTAGCAAACTCGCCACAAACTTGCTTATTGGGGACGGACTTGCTGAAGAAACTGGACCGAGCTCAATTTGACTTCAAGAACAAAACGGTGGCTTTGGGCGGAGGTAATCCATTGCCATTCCACATGGCGAAGAAGGATGGATGGAAGATTTCCGCTCCAACTGATACCGTAGTCCCTCCCAAATCAGAAACCACCATCCTGGGAAGCTTGGAAAGATGCCTAGCAACAGGGACTACTCTGGAATTCCAACCATCATCCTCCATTGCAAAGTCAGGAGTTTTGGCAAGGAGAGGTATCCACTACAGCGCAAAGGAGCCACACCTCCCAGTCAAACTTTTGAATCCACATGACAACGAAGTCAAAATCTATGCGAAGCAAACTCTCGGCACTGTTTTGGTACTGAACGACATCAACATGGCCTGGAGCTAACCCCGGAGAGGACAACCACAGCTTCACAAACCCCTTACGACACTGCACGCACACCGACGACTGTTTCGCCTCGCTGTCACGGACTGGCACGGACGCAAACGCAAGTTACTTTTATGAAAACGACGCCTGATCGGTAAAAATAAATATTATGTACATCTCAGGCGCTAGCTTTATTCTTTTATTGTAATTTTATTCACTGTAATTTTTTTTCAGTAAATTGTTCGTATGCTTTTGTGTAGTAAAATATAGTATAATAAAGGTTCACTTCAACTTTTATCTATTATTCAAATAAAAACTTCAATTTCTTTTTACCAGCCCCGAACCTTTATTATGCTGAATGCACGGCACAGAAATAGGTACCTATGTCCGTAGTTTTTTTGTAATTTAGTACTTGTGTACGTACACTTTACATACAGCTTCGCTACTCACTCCAACTCACCCAAGACTCGCGGACTAGGTAAATAAATGACCATTTGACTTGACAAAAAATTAGTTGAAAATATAGAATGTAAATGCATGCATACTGTAGCTTACATATTACCTATCTTTTCTATTGCTTTCCATAAGTGCTCTCTTTGTTTTCCACATGCTCTTGCATACTATTATCCATGGTACATACTGTAATCAGCAATTTTTATACGGTACGCTTCGTTGCATTTTTGTGTCTTCTATAGATTTTTCGTGTTTTCCTACATTTTTCATGTCCCCTATACGTACTTAGTACTAAGTTTACATGCTTTATGCTTTTCGCGTTCCTTATTGTATCCACTAGTTGTATTACTGTATTCTTGTATTATAGGCTATTTATTATTATTATTATTATTATTATTATTATTATTATTATTATTATTATTATTATTATTATTATTATTATTATTATTATTATTATTATTATTATTATTATTATTATTATTATTATTATTATTATTATTATTATTATTATTATTATTATTATTATTATTATTATTATTATTATTATTATTATTATTATTATTATTATTATTATTATTATTATTATTATTATTATTATTATTATTATTATTATTATTATTATTATTATTATTATTATTATTATTATTATTATTATTATTATTATTATTATTATTATTATTATTATTATTATTATTATTATTATTATTATTATTATTATTATTATTATTATTATTATTATTATTATTATTATTATTATTATTATTATTATTATTATTATTATTATTATTATTATTATTATTATTATTACTATAATAGGTACTATTGTTGTTCACTATTTTAGACTAGTTTAGACTGTTGCTAAATTTTTCTTGGACGACTGATAGAGTTTACGTATTTTTTCTTATTTTATTAGTGTATGTTCCAAACTGCTAATATTGTCGTCTAATTATTATTAGTTCATCATTACTCATTCATTTTATATATTTTTATTCTAATTGTAAGTACCTAGGCTATAGTACTAATTTTTATTTCTTCATTTTTCGGGGACGAAAAATATTCTAACCCCGGAGAGATGTGGTACGTAATTTTAGTAGGAACAGTTGCAGTATTTTTGTACGCGCGCGGTATAAATAGGAAGGCGTTTCGCTCTCTCGTCTCTTCTTTTTCGTTTACTCTTTCGTACTCTCTCGCTCTCTTGTGTTCTTGCGACTCTCATACGCTCACCTTGTTGTTTTGCTCTCGTACCCACCTGTACATAATGTATAGTCAGATAAATATTGAAAATGCTACCGTCCACTACCGTCACAGTCAAACATACTGCACATACGCTTGAGCTATCTATGCTCCTCGCTTATAAGCTGACGCATGTACCGCCACAACAGAAGGTTCGAACTCGTCACTTGTAAGACAAGCCGCCACTTTCGTTCTAGTCCGGATATCCGCTTGCTCTCTGGTCATGGCGATTTGTCTTACAATGTGTAGATTTCAAAAATGACCTTAATTTTTACATTCTTCCACTTTTAAGGCCTAATATACCCGATTTTTTACTCAAAATGGCATAAAAAGATGCTATTTGGGCCTTAAGCGTGGGAAAATTTAAAAATTAAGCTCATTTTTGAAATCTACGCATAAAATTAGGCCAGGGTACCTGACTTTTAAAATGTTTGCTTTTAGCACACTTTTCCATCCGAGAACACGTGAAAAACCGGGTTTATCAGGCCTTAAACGTAGGAAAATGAAAAAAACCACATTTATTTTCGAAATCTACGCATAAAACTAGGGTAGGGTACTCTAAATTTCCCTGCTTGACTGCACTAGGGTAGCATATTTGGGTAGAAATGCATGTAAAAAGGCGGTTTTCCATCAATTTCTCAGGTTGCCAGTGTGGTGGGGAAGGAGTTAACAACATCAGTGCGAAGCTTGGACCCTTGGTGGTGGAATTTGAGAAGGACAGCATTTGGCTGGCTCTGTGCGTGTTGCGCTGAGGCCAGCAAGATACCCTACTTTTGTCAAAAATCTGAAAAATGGCCATTTTTGGCCTTACCAATTGGGGATGGGTTAACGCCGACCCCACCATTGAAAAGATCGAAGAAAGTTGAGGTATACGCATTATCATACCTTGGCTGGATTCTGTCTATTTGGAATTCCACGGATGCCTGAAGAAGAGAGGTCGAAACCTTGCTAGGCACGGACACTGCCAACGCCCAGAATCAGGTCGAGTGTCGCCTCCTCTACTTATAGCTCCTTGGTAAAATCACGAATCATCAGTAATCGATCATTAGTGTATTTGCACAAGTTTCATATCTTGCTTACATTTTACATTTTCAAAACATTTTCGTGCTGCAACTTTTTCATGTACTTCCATTCTATAATGCATGCGAGGTGTACAAGGTGTACATGACAGAACATTCAGGAGCCAGATCAAGAAGGGCATGCAGCTATGCTATACCACGTACATACCATAGAGCCGCCATGTACATACCCTCGCGCCGATTTGTGATTTATCCGAAGATGTGCAGATGATTGAGAGAGAAGTGATGCATGATGACTCCATTGTTCGCCACCTCCGGTAGCAAGCCATCTGTCTGTGCAAGCCATCACCCACCCCCCACCTACCAAGAGCCCATTTTATGATGGAGGAAGAGGCATATGCAACAGCGGTGAGTGAGGAATGGTGGGAGGGACGCGTATGTTTCCGCTGTTTCCTCTTCCCGTCTTCCTCCTCCAAAAGTGGTCGCCACCGCAGCAAGTGCTCCAGATGCGGCCAAGCCTGGTACTGCGGCAGCGATTGCCAAGCCACGGATTGGAATTCAGGTTCGGCACGAAATACTCGCTAGTTGCGCTGAGAATTCTTGGTGGTCGCAATTAGCGCTGCGCACATTTTGAAGCGCTTTTTCTTTGAAGTATAAAAAGTAAAATGGACATGAAAATAGGGAAGTTTTGCAAGCAAAAGCGCTGCTATTTGCAACCTCATCCATGACTCTACACACCCAAATGCATGGACGGACGGCCAATGGGCCTACCTATGCCGAGCGAATTTCCTTCAGTGTGACTGAGCCAGAGAGAGTTCGCTGTGGAATTCAAGTCGTCTTGCGCTGTCTTCACGCACTTCTGCAGAATAATAGTACACAAAGCATGGACAGAAACCCGCATTTGTGATTCTATTTTACGCAACACGACTTGAATTTCATAGCGAACTTTATTAGTGGCCAGACTTTAGTTTGCGTAATGTCTCTACCTCACTGCATTACTGCTTTGCATGCACGCTATGGTTTGGTTAGTTGCAGGTCAACACAAGCAGGAATGTCGCGTACTGCGTGCTTTATCAACCAGCTATGCAAGTGGTGACAATAATAGTGAGGGTGGAAAGGGCCTACGACGTGTGATACAAGATCGCGCTTTGCGTGGTATAGCGCGCGTCATCAGCAGACACGCGTTGGATAAAACGTCAGCAATCGATCAGTACGCTGCCTCAGGTATTTACTGGTTGCGCTGAAAATTCCTGGGTGGTTGCGCTAACTGATTGTGATCCTTCTGTTTCCTAGATTCATCCAACGTACGGATATGTACAGACGTGTGGTGAACGCGGCATTCTAGTACACTGATATTCAGTGCAATTTTTGATCGGTGCTGGCAGGGTTACCGAGCAAAAATTTGCACTGAAAAACCAACCAAGAATGCACTGCAGGAAGTTGGGAGTTTTGGATCTGCGCGCCTAGCAGCCGAGTAGTACACAATTGTACAGTTTTGATGTAGGAATACTATGTTATGTACAGTCCCATGCAAACTTGAGGCTTCAATGTCCTACTATTGTCGGCTTCACGCCAAACCTCTGATGGGTGCTCATTATTTCGCCTCGACGGTCGCACCCTCAGTTGTAAGCACATCGTACCACACACACAGACACCGCTTGAAGCTGCTAGGCGCCTTACTTTCGATCCGCTCCTAATTTCTGCTACAGTGCTTTATTGTGATATGCCGCGCGTTCCTACCGTATGGCGATAGCCGGGCCCTAAGAAGGGAGGAGAGAAATAGGACCGAACGGGAATCGAACCCGTCACCCTAGGTCGCAGCTGTAGACTTTAGGCACACGACCACGTGCCCGCTCGGGAACAGATGGCTAAACTCGCCTTACATACCAAGAACCAGCTTACGTTACGTACATTACTGGTCTGGGACGGTATGCCAACACTACGTACGCTGTACATAACAATAGGACGCTGCACACGTGCGAGAAAACTCCCGGGGTTTGCGCGTAGGCCCAGTGAGAATGCTCAATACGCAGAACAAAACTCGAAGTTCAAACTCACCATTGAGTTTACTCACCACGTGTGTAGCGCACTTATATGACACGCTCTAGTGTGTATTATTATGTTGTGTCACGTATTCTCACGTGCTTACTTTCAGCTGTGAACTGGCCAGACGGAATGCATGTGCGTGGTCTCATGGATTTGTGCTCTCACTTGAGCGTGACAGTGGGTGAGCTGCAGATGGAACACGATATCCAGGCGGCTTGGCGCTGTTGGCTCGCGTATTTCGCTCCTCATTCCAAGCTCTTCGCTTCCATATCTCTCCAGGATTTCTCTTGGTACGTACGGTCAAGTACATGGTCTAGCCAGGGAGAGTTGGCTATGGGACTCAAGTCGTCCTGCGTAGTTTGCATGCGCTTCTGCTAAATAGGAGTACACGAAGCAGGGACAAAAATCTGCAATTGTGAATCTATTTTACGCAACGCGCCTTGAATGCCATTAGCCATACAACTCTTACTGGCCAGACTATAGTACCCTAGTAGTACTACATACGATACCTACGGTTTACTATGGGAATCAGCGATGAATTTTATGCATGTCAATCTCTGTCCATCCATACACACAGTGCCTGTGCATCTGCTACATGACGTGCGTACTAAATTATGAAATTTAGGTTTGTTGGTATGTGGCTGACGAATAACATTGCAATCGAAAGAGCGTCTGCGATCGAAGATTTTCAAGTTCTCGGGGTCGGCCTTTACCTCCAAGTAAGCGTTCACCTGCACAGTGCTATTTACCTGGTGTATGGATTCTTGGCTCTTCTTGGTGGTCTGCGCTCAGGTCCAAACCGCGCTGAAAAACAGTGTAAACTCGTAATTCTTAGCGCAAGTAGGGAATAATAGTGACGTCATTTCCTATTCCACCGTTTCAGGCGTCCCGTTTCGATCACACTTGCGGCCAGCCGGACTTTGTGCGGTATTTCAAAGGCAGCCGCCTCTGCCTGAAACAGCAACCCCCTTGCTCCCATCTTGCCCAAGTGACAGGCAGCAGTGTGGACCAGTGCAGAATCAATTACTTGCCACACTGCGCCCTCACATCCACGGCGAATCGGCGCCAATTTCTCATGCAGAATTACCTGTTCCTCTGTCGGTGCGCTGTCTGTACGGACGAAGCGAACGATGCCTTAAAGTTGGGTGCTGTTGCTTTATCTTATGGAAGCTGTAGGAAATGCCAGGAGCCGTTGGTAGCCAAAGTTCAAGACGGTGCTGTCTATTTGAGCACTGCCACTGTTGAAGGTATGTATTGTATGTATGCTTTTGTAGGCATTGTAGTTTGCCATCTATTGTCGTATTACCTCGGAATGGCTCGAAGTCTGAATGAGCAAATTACGCTATCTCATCCACCTCAAATCCATGTGACCATGAAAACCGCCGAATAAAGATAGCGATGGAAGGAAATGTTCTCTATGAAGTCATGGGTTTCAAAAGAAGGCCAGCCATAGATGGTCGCTAGTACTTTTAGAATAACAATGTTGAGTGTGTGCAGTGCAGTTTCAGTAGTGTGGTATGTACTGTACGTACGTACATGTAGGTACTGCACAACGGGTAAAGTGGAACGTGGTGTGGTACGTAATACGTAGGGTACTATGGGGTAAACCCGGCCATGGGAAAATCCGGCCGCCTAAGCTTCTGGGCTGCATATCTCAGGAACCAATGGACCGATTGAGACAAGTAGGATACCAATCGATTCCTTGAACTCTCCTCTTTCAAATGAGCTATTTGACATGTCATTTGTTGAAACATCAAGCTCACGGGTTCACGTTTTTCAACAGGAGGTCGAAAACGACCAAACTTTAGATGTTGCGCAAAAACACCCTGTATGTTATAAATGAACACCCGGTATGTGGGGGGTAAGGGGACATGGTACCCTACCCTCAGGCGAAGTTTCAACCAATTCGCCCCACTGGTACTGGAGTTACAGCAAAAAACAATTTCAGTACTTAGTGGGGTAAACCCGGCCACCTAACTCCTGTACTAAAGTATAGGGTAAACCCGGCCACCTCATCAGCGCAAACTACTGCCATCCTAAACGGCTGCCATATCAGCGCACAATCAATTAGGAAAGTGCGTTTAGCTAATCTAACAATATTTTCTTGTGATTTCTCAAGGGAAGAGACGTTCCTGCAAATTTTTAAAAATTCTCTGGGTGGCCGGGTTTACCCCCCAGTACTGAAAAATTAGTTGACAGCAAAGTAGTTCCATTCATACCATTTATTACCTACCTAAACTGTCTAGCTGGCTAATTGGTAGCTGCTGTCCATGGTAATTGTTTATGCTTCTTGTCCAACATGCCACACTGATAAAGAATAGCCTGGGCAGTCTCAAATTTAGACAAAATCATGGGTGGCCGGGTTTACCCCCAGTACTAAAAGATGAGCTGTCAATAGAGTAGTCTCATTCATGCCCTTCATGCATCGGAAAGAAATTTTTTAATTTGATATTTTTGTAACTACTGGTGTTGGGAATAAGCTTGGCTTCCATCTTGAAAAAAACGGCCATAAAAATTTTGCTTGGCCAGCCTAAAAACGGCCTAAATTTTAGGGGGCCGGGTTTACCCCCCACGGCTCGTGTTTTAGCAACAGACAAAATTGACCATAACTCTCTAAAGACGTTCAGCAGTGGAGTCAAACTTGGCACGTTTTACTAAGGCCTAACCACGTGTATTATGCCAAGTGATTTTGTTTTGGTTCAGGCATTGGTTCCTGAGAACTGCTTGGGGGGCCGGGTTTACCCCATAGTACCCTATACGTACCTGTGCCTTTTCCGATTGGTTTTAGATGTGCTAAAACGCTCATCATCTTCCCTCTACGCCGCCGATCTGACCTGTGCCAAATGTGGAACCGTGTGCTCTCAACTGCCTCCGGGGGAACTTTCCGCCTTAGTCAGCGCTTTTCACAGCTTGAACGAGGCCTTACAATCACCCGATTCACATAGCAACACGTCCATCGACAACGCCAAACGCTTGAGCTCTACGCTATGTGAAGCCTACAGCCATTTACATCCTGTTCGAAATGCAACTATGGTTTACGCTGGAATCAAACTGTTGGAAATATACTACCGCTTGGCTGTGAATAATAGTGACTCCTCAAAAGAATGTTTGAAAGCTGCGCTGATGGAAAATGGGCAACTTTTGGAGAAAATTGTGGCTACGATGGCAGCTCAACCAGTGAAAGAACCCGTTTATGCCATATCTTTCGCTAGATATGCAAAACTGTTGACTGTTTTGATGAGTGCTGATGCTGAGAAATGTGAACATGCGATGGTAGAAACGGGTGAACAGTCTCCTGTCTATTGGCTAGAGAAGGCAAAGAATTTGTGGAGTGACATATCAAATAGTGACTGTGATGTGGTAAAGGAAATTGATGCGATAATAGGGACAATAAAAGATCGAAGATGAAATGAAAACACATGTGACACCATTGCAACTGACGTTGATGTGTTGTGAACAACTTTGTTTTATTGCAAGATAGGCACAGACAGACGATCACCCGATTTTTTGCGTCACCGGTAGAATTATCAGCGAAAATCAACGTAACAAATATTAGGGGACTATGGGGTAAACCCGGCCACCTGGTACTAAAGTCCGTTATTCTTCCCACATTGGTGGCCGGGTTTACCCCATAGTACCCTACTACCAGAGAAAAGCGACTACCAGCAAAGATGAGAAAAAGTAAAGTAGCCTACGTACTACATTCAGCAAACTAATGCATTCCTAACCTTAGATCCAACTCGTAACAACCACAACAGACCTGGCGTGCGTGCAAACTGCAGAGCAAGTGAAATTAGGAATTCTTTTGCGGAATCTTGATGGTGACAGTCTTGGTCTCGCAGTATTCCTTGACGCCATCGATCCCACTAAAATATGGAAAGCAACAGCTCTTCACTGTTGTAATGGCAAGTTCGATACCACACCAAGAACGCATTAGAGATGTAAAAGTCGAAAATTTTGGAGATATGCATGACTGCTTTGCTTACTCATATGCATTCTTGATAACTCTACGACCACCCGTTCGTGTACGTGTAGTACTGTACGGACGGATGTGGACACTGATAGATCGACATACCGCACTTACCGGTGCATAGCCCATGCAAAAACTGAGAGGTCCTATATGGGGTTATGCATGGGGGAGGTCCATATGGGGCTATCGCTATGCAATGTATTGGGCATTTTTTACGTTTTGCCAAGTTGGGGCTGTGCACGGGGGCCATGCACCGGTAAATACGAAACTGTACGCATGTTGCAAGTATACGTATGTACTATACAGCTACATCTTACTGTTCTCGTCCAATGCCAGACTCCTTGTAGCCACCAAACGGAGCCTGCGGACACACCACGTGATAGCAGTTGACCCATACAGTGCCGGCGCGGACGCTGTTGGCGATGGTCAGTGCTTTGTCCAAGTCCTTGGTGAACACCGAGGCGGCCAGGCCATAGGAAGTCTTGTTGGCTCGGGGGATCACCTACAACAAACAGTACGGATTTGATGCCATCTTCACAAGAAGACGTCCGTGCGTTTGATTGACGTGCTGTGCGGACGTGCGTCGGACGTACGGACGCCTTGTGAACGCGGCATGAAGCAGGTACAATGCGTTATTTTCCCTCGGGTCGGCACACGTGGTGGTGCGTGCCGCCTTCTTAAATGACCGAAAGTGGTGGGTTCGATTCTCTCTCCCCCCCCCCCCCCCCCCCCCCCCCCCCGAAGCCCTGGGAGACTATGGTGAACTGCTCATGTGTAGTATTCATTCCGCATTCTCCACATTTTCTCAATGCACCGACTTAGTCAACCTACTGTACCTAGCCAATAAAACACTGCACATACGTGTACATGGCGTACACTGTAATCCATATCTGTGCTGCATGTAGCACCACTGTACATACGTACGTAGGCCTACCTCTTGGATATTCTTGAAGCGAATGATCTGCTGTACAGGTCCGAATATTTCTTCCTTGGCGATGCGCATGCCGTCTGTGACCTCTGAGAAGACGGTGGGCTGGACGAAGTAGCCGTTGGCGCCGGCCAGTTTGCCGCCTCCGCACTCCAGCTTGGCGCCCTCCTTCTTCCCGGCTTCGATCAGATCCAGAATCTTCTCAAATTGCTCAGAGTCCACCTGAGAAGAAAAGAGGACAACATGCAGAGAGAATACACATACGTATGTACAGATAGGGTGGAATGGAAGGTTGCTTCGGATACTACGTCACGCAAAAATAGGGGGAGAGGGGTTGGGGGAGGAAACTGAACCAAAAGAAAAGAACGCACGAAACCAAAAGAGGGCACCGGGGGGAAAACCGGCCACCACAAGCGAAGCACAACACAAAAAAAAAGAAGAAGGGTTGATATCACACGGGTATGAATGAATGAAAGTCTTTATTCAACAAGCAGATGAAAAAAGAGAGAACACACCAGTCTATAACAGCACAATGCACTGTAGACTACACAACAATGTACGGATATGTGGACACATAGTACGTACAGCATAGTAGTACCACAGAACAAGCTGTACAGACCTTAGGTGAAGATTTGTCAAACTAACAAGCATAAAAATATGTATAATACAGTGCTATACTAGGCAATAGGCTATAAATAGTAAAGATGCGACGATAGTGAATATAGTGGGAGCAAGAAGAAAATTCGATACGATACCGATACCGATAGTACAAGGAAAGCAATTTTCGATACCAAAACGAACGAAAAGTACAAAAAACCAATCTACTTTCCAAACCAAACCAATCTCCATAAATAGGCAAAGTTAAAATTTGTAAACCCGGAGGAGCGGCTCAATTTCTGAGTGTTTGCCGAGGGATGCAGAAAAAGAAGCTAGCGAGTTGGAGCGAACCGTACGCACATCAAGCTGATTCCAACAATTTACAATACGGTTGCCATAGAAAAACTTTCTAACATCAAGGTTAGAATTTTTTGCTGCAAGTTTACAACGAGATCCGGCCCTGGTTTTATTTGCATTGACGACAAGAAGATCATTACAATTTACTGCTGTGGCGCCATTCAGAAGTTTGTAACAGAAAGTAAGGTCATGGACCATACGGCGGTATTCTAAGCTATGAAGTCCTAGGAATTTGCACTGCATTTGGTATGAATGAGACACATACGGAAAAGGATGGTTGTAGTTCATAACCCTACATCTGGCACAGACACGTTGAACAAACCGTATTTGTACGCGCTCTAGCCGGCGAATGTCTTTTTTCATAAGTGGGTTCCATACCTGAGGAAAAGTTTCGAGTATAGGCCGCACAAAAATACAGTAAGCACGCACTAGTAAAAAGCAATCTGTGGACGAGAACACTCGAAATAGCTTGCCAACTGCAGTCAATGCTAGATTACTTATGCGGGCACAATGCTCAGAAAACGACAATTTACTGGTCATTATGACGCCTAGATCGCGGACAGATGTTTCATTTTGTAGTACAGCATTGTCAATGAAATAATCGCGTTTCGGATTTTTTTTACCTAAGCTGAGTACGACACATTTGCTAGAGGCTATGCTCATTTGCCACGTTTTAATCCAGCTAGAAATATTTTCTAAGGCTTCAACTAGAGGACTAGGCACATTTATGTCAGAAGAAACAGTAGTATACAGCTTTACATCATCCGCGAATAACTTAGCACTAATGGAATGTGGAACAATTTCGACCATATCGTTCACGTAGAGCAAAAACAATAAAGGTCCTAGTACACTTCCTTGAATAACTCCACTGCTAACTGGCTGATAACTAGAAAAAGCACTGCCTACAAATACTCGCTGCATACGATTTCTCAGAAATGCAGAAATCCATTTTAATAAGGGTCCCTCAATACCGTAGGATTTCAATTTCAAGATTAATTTCGGGTGGCTTACACTATCGAACGCTTTTTTAAAGTCCAAATAAATCGCGTCTACACACTTCTTGTTATCGATAGCATCTGTCCAAAAATCCAAACATTCTAAAAGTTGGGTGGTTACAGATTTTCGGGCCAAAAAACCATGCTGATGTTTGGTGATTAATCTATGTTGAAGCAAATATGACGTCATTTCCGACTTAACAATACTCTCTAGAACCTTACACAACACACATGTTAAGCTAATTGGCCGGTAATTAAGCACTTCAGTCACGTCCCCTTTTTTATATAGCGGGATTACATCTGCCGTCAGCCAAATTTTTGGCAGCGCGCCTTCAACAAAACTTTGTCTCAATAGGATACTAAGAGGGTGACAAATGCAGCAATCTATGTCGTGAGCTCCTACCGTACCGTCAGCATTTGTGCAAGAAAAATTGACAATAGACCTGAGAAAAAATGCCGGAAAGCCATCCGGACTCCTAGAACATTTGTTAGGCAGTTTCTTAATGGCCGCACAAACAACATGGGGGCGTAGGTCCAAAGTATCCTTACAAATGTCAGCAGACACACGCCTAGGAAAGTCAGGCCTAGTTCCATTGTCAGCAGTAAACACTCCACAGAAACCATCGTTTAGCAACTGGCACTTCTCAACATCAGCAGTAGTCAGTGCACCATCCGAACGACGTAACGCGCCAACAGGGTTACTGTATTTTAATTTAGATTTAGCGAAACTAAAAAATTTTTTACGATTTCCTTCGCGAATAAAACGCGCCTCTTTTTGCTTGACAAATTTACGTACCTCTTCTAGGAACAAATTTTCTGCAGATTTCCATGCCTCTTTGGCCTCAAGCGACACATGCCTACGTTTATGCAGAGCCTGTTTACGCGCGCGCAAAGCCCGCAACCGTTGAGGAAGACTAAAGCTCTTACGTTTACACGCGCGAAGAGGGACAAACAAGTTGACAGCTTCTTGCAAAATCGTTGAGAATACGTCACTGTACTGTTGCACTGTAGTACACGAACTGTATTGCATGGTCCAGTCAACCTTACTAAGGTACTCAGCGATGCCGGCGTAATTTGCCTGCCTATAATCTCTATCATATGTACGCGGCATACTCTCACCCGCCTGAAAATCGATAGAAAAGTCAACACGACAGTGGTCACTGGTAAGAAAAGATTCAGAAACAGACACACCAAGAATACTTGGGACATCATTACATAGCACAAGATCTAGAATATTATTTTCCCTAGTTGGCTCGCGCACTAACTGCCTTAGGTCGTTCTCAGAGAAACAAGAAATAAAGTGTTCAACAATTCTCGTGTTTTGCTTTCCCGTATGAGTATGACTTTCCCAATTTACATGTGGCAAGTTAAAGTCACCAGCAATAATGACGGGGTACACGACATTGCACAGATTATCAATGGCATTGCACAGCGATATTGCCTCATCTTCAATGCTACCCGTGCGGTACGCGCACACAACGCGCCTAGTGCAGTGAGCAGAGCAAATGTCCACTGCCACAAACTCCAACCCGACAGGTTCTTGCGCAAGAGTCACATTTGAAACAGAGAGACGGTTGTGTACCAAGATAGCTACTCCTCCTCCTTCGCTTTTGTTAGCACTTTGCCTATCTTTACGGAATACAGTATAAGGATACACCGTATTAGATGCGGGGTCACTAATAAGCATTGCATTTGTCAAAGTATCGTTACCCCAAGTCTCGGTTATAGCAATAATATCATATTCTTCTCTACACAACACTAGCGACAGCTCACACAGTTTTGTTCTGCCTTTTATACTTCGGGCATTCATAAGACAGCACGATAATGTACCTTTTTGTTGGTGTGTTCTCACAACTGAAAATCCTTGCCGTTGGAGTTGTTTTGTGGTAGGATATTGGGTGGCGGGAGCGTAGGATCACCAGCGGCAGCGTCCGCAAAGGTGTCATTTGTCGTGTTTCCGGTGGTAGACCCGGTCTGTTTTATTGGTGGGGCAAACATGGCCGCCCACGCAGAATAAAAACGACCTTCAGTACTACGTAGGTGGCCGGATTTACCCCACCGTACCCTATGTACGTGCATACCTGCGGTCCCTGTTCCACTTTGTCGTCGAAGGGGTCGCCGACGGTTTTGCGTTGTGCGCGCGCCGTGGCCTTCTTCACGAACTCGTCGTAGATCTCCTCCTGCACGAAGCAGCGACTGCCCGCCGTGCAGCACTCGCCCATGTTCATAAACAGCGCCACGTGAGACATCTCCACCGCGTAGTCCACTACAACAACAACAACAACAGCATTTTACAGTACGTACGTATGTATTTTACTGGTTGATTATGATTACTGTATACTGACGCGTTCAGGCGCGACATAGGGCGCTATAGCCGGGCCCCAAAAGGGAGGAGAGAAATCGGACCGAACGGGAATCGAACCCGCTATGCGTTACCCTCGGTATGCCGGCCAAATGAAAGAAATAGCTAGATACAATACAGACCTTGACAACGTACATAGTGTCGTGCACTACTAAGCCGGCCTGCTGACGCTATTGCCATTCGTACGTAAAGCAACGGAGTCGTAGTTCGGCCCCCACATGCAGAGAAGAAAAGAATGGAAAACGACGTCTGTGCGTGCGATATTGCTGTCGTTCCATTGCGTGCGACGCGTGTCTTTCTTTCCAAGGCCGAAGCACGACTCAGAGCGCAGTGCGCTTTAGTACATAGCACACGTTACAAAGAGGAGCTTTACGTACAGTCAGCGTCGGCGAAGACGATGTTGGGACTCTTTCCGCCCAGCTCCAACGTGACTTTCTTCAGATTGGACTCGCCGGACGCGCGCATGATCAGCCGGCCCACCTCCGTACTCCCCGTGAAACTGATCTTGTCCACGTCCATGTGGTTGGCCAACGCCGCGCCCGCTGTCGGACCGTAACCTGCACATTAAGCAGATACAATGCGTATAGGGAAACGTGGGCTAATTTGAGCCGCAAGTGAATGTAGTGCGCTACACACGTAGCGAGAAACTCCCGGGGAATTCCCCGTATAAGTACGTGATGAAGCATAGAGAGGCCAGCTAGCTAGCTATCTTACGGTGCGTTGGAGTTGGGGAAGCTCGGGTACAATTACTAGTACAATGGATGAGGTTGCGCAAATAGCGTTGTACGCACGTCGTTGCGCTTTTTCGTGCAAAACTTGCCTATTTTGCACACTATCTCAGCTTTATTTTTTAGCCAAGTAACCAATAAGTAGCGGCTATTCGGCTAAAAAGTAAATAAAATGAGCACAAAAACAAACAAGTTTTGCAACACAAAGCGCTACTAAGTGTGCGCAGCGCTAAATGCGCCTCGCCCATTTGGACGGCAATCAAGAGGTGATAAGCGCTGTTCCTTCGCTTACCAGGGACGATGTTGACGACGCCGGGCGGGAGACCGGCTTCCTTGAGGAGACTGGCCAAGTGGAGCGCGGTTAGCGGAGTCTGCTCAGCCGGTTTCACCACCATCGTGCACCCAGCAGCCAGCGCCGGACCCAGCTTCCAGCAGAACAGCGCCAACGGAAAGTTCCACTGCAAAGAACATCACACAGCATGATGAAGGATACATACCGTGGGAAAGAAAACCCCATAATACTGCCCCACAAAATCAATAGCAACGTCATGTGAAAGAGCAAAAAATCGATGCACTCGCGTCACCGCAAGCTCACGCGCACACGCACGCACGCACGCACACACAGGCATGGACAGCCATGGATGCGCAGAGTAATGTGAATTATGTCTGGCCACTGAGAGTTGTTCGCTATTCGCTATGGAACTAAAGTTGTATTCTGCACTTTGCATGTACTTCTGCAAGTGCATGAACCAAAACATGGACCGAATTCCGCACTGGTCTTTCTATCTTACGCAACGCGACGAGTTAGTTCCATAGCGAACTCCTACTGACCAGACTATGTATGAGTTGTGGTAACGCGATTGGGTTGGTCGACGGCGACCCCGCGGTATTTAGTGACAGTTTGGATGGGTGCCTGCGAGGTCGTCGACCTTGTTCAATCATCTGGGAGCAAAAAAGAAGCTCGAGTGAAAAGAAGAACTGACAAGAAATGACGTCGACGACCCCGCAGGCAACCAATGTAAACCTTCACTATATACCGCGGGGTCGCCATATCGACCAACCGAATCGCGCTACCGCAACTCGTGCATACTTTATTCAGGTGAGACGGCCGTTTCTTACCGGCAAGATGGCGGCGCAGACTCCGACGGGTTCGAGTCGGGTGTAGACGAAGTAGTCGCCGTCCACCGTCGGCGTCTCCCCCGCCAGCTTGTCCGCCCATCCGGCGTTGTAGCGCAGGAACTTCGCCCCGAACAGCATGTCGCCCACTGCCGACTGGAACGGCTTGCCCATGTCCAAGCACTCCAACGTCTGCAGCAACGCACAGTACCGTATTTTTGGGTGTATAGCCCCATGGGGCTATGGGGCTATACAAAAATCGAGAGATCTGATGGGGGGTTATACACTGGGGGGGGGGGGGGGGGGATATACAATGGGGGGGGGGGGGGATATACACTGGGCAAAATTTATGTTTTTGAGAGGTGTGTAGAGGCATGTTTTTGAGGTCAAAAGTATGTGTTTTAGGGCATTATCGCGGTCAAAACAGGGTTATTCTAGTACAAGACATGCTCAGCTAGCTTATAGGCATAGTAGGTAGCTTGGTGTAGGAGTAGCTATAGTAAGCTTATGACCAGCTTACATAGGTAGGCTAGGTACCTTCCAGTACATGGGGGGTTATACACCAGGGGGGATATACACTGGGCAAAATTTATGTTTTGCCAATGGGGGGTTATACACTGGGGGGGGGGGGGGATATACAATGGGGGGATATACACCCAAAAATACGGTACGTACATTACATGTACAAGCACACACAGTAGTACTGGTACATGACAACATGATCACATGGTGGTGTCGACTCGACTCCGACCGAATCGTGATTCGGGAAATGCTGGATGGGTTCGTAGAACTCTGTTTTGTGATGGACCTATGTACATAAATGTACAAAGTACGGCGCAAGCGTGCACACCTTCTAAATAAGTGGACCCTACTTTGGCGCAATTCGACGAGCGCGGCGCCGTACTTTGTACAGCGGCGTCGACCGCTGTGTAGGTCCATCACAAAACAGAGGTCTACAAAACCCATCCAGCTTCTCCCGAATCACGCTCCATGGGAGATTGATTTGAACACATACCATACCATGATAACACATAACATACCATACACATACCATATACACATACCATACCACATACCATGATAACATACCATACCACATACCATACCACATACCATGATAACATACTGTACATACAGGTACTTAGGATAAATATCTACACTACAGATACCCCGAGTATGGCGGCGTCTCTTTCCAGCAGGTCGGCGATTCTGTGCAGGAGGCGTCCGCGTTCCGAGGCGTCCATGCGTCGCCATGGCGAGCCGAGTTCGAAAGCCGCGCGCGCCGCCGACACCGCCTTCTCCACGTCCGCCTTGTCACCTTCCTAACGTACAGCACGTAAGAAAAAAATAGGGTATCATGGGATAAACCTGGCCGGTTCTATTGATGGGGGGTAAGTGGAGAAGGAAAATTTGCTGGATGTGCCAGGGAATCGAACCCTGGACCTCTCGCGTTCCAGGCGAGCGCCTTAACCACGAATGTAGAAAGTAAGTGGCCGGGTTTACCCTTTGGGCCGGTTTTACCCTCTATCTGCTGTTACAGTCTCATGTACAGTCCAAACAAATAGCAATGGCTTTCAAACGACTGTCCAAAACTCTTACCAATCCCTCACCTGGATATCAGCAATCTTCTTCAGATTAGCCGGATTGATAGTGGCGAAGGTTTTTCCGCTGACACTGTTCACAAACTCGTTGTTGATGAACAGCTGCGTGTAGTTGGGCTTCAGGTCTTTCAGTGGCTTCGCCATTGTTCCGCTTCGGCAATGTACGTACAGTCAGAGTTCAGTCGACTAACTGCTACGCCTGTCTGTGCAAACAATAATCATCAAACAACAAAATTTGCAAGCAAGAGCGAGCAGCGTCTATGCACGCACGCACTCACCTAGAGTACCGTGCAGCACATATTGTTGTACGTGTTACGTGTTGTTGTACGTGTACGTGATACCTGTTACGTTACGCATGTGCGTACTCACTACTCAGTAGTAAAGTAGGTACTGTGTACGTACTCTATACCTACCAATACATACATACATACGGCAAACGTATGTATTGCAACGCATGAACCCGAAACATCGCTCACCGTCGTTATCACACGTTCAGATGTACAGCCCATAAGCGGCAACCAGTTTGATCAATTCAAACGGCCGGAACATTATACCGTTACAAGCAGGGGTACACAGGGATATCGAAAATAAAATTCTTTATTCATTAGCGATTGATTGAAGCAAAGACATATTCCTTTCAAAAGAAAGGCACGTGAGGCAGAACTAAACTTTGCAGTTTGAACATCAGAAAATCCAAGTAGAATAAAATCATGTGTACAATTCTGTAGCAACAGGTATTAGAAGAATATCACACGCAATAGACAAGAGGCTGTGACAAACAAACACCCCAACAGAAACAAAAAAAACAAAACAACCTAACACTGGTTGTACCAAGAATAAATAAGATCTAATGAAGGCCAAGAATAGGCGCAATATTGCAGCAGAAAACATGAAACCAAACACACAATCCAGCTGTCGGTTCACAAATGACAGTGACTGCGACTAAGAAAATCATGTCATGGTATGTACTATACGTGGCTGGCTAGTTATTTCGCCGTGATATATGCTTTGGAATGTAGCAGAATACAATTGCATGCAACCAAAAAACAACCAAATTGGCTCGATGCCCTTATTTCTATTCCACCGTTACTGACTTGGCCAAGTTCCTAGGACGATCCACCTAAAATTAGACAAGCAAACATAGATACAGTACATAGCCTACGTGCAACTCGGTCTTATTGGCGCGGTAAACTCGGTTGCTCACGCAGAAAGAACGGTTCTCAGTATTGAATGGCCGGGTTTACCCCATGTCGGGTTTGCCCTGCACCGTACCATTCACACATAAAGTACGTATAATACATGCAGGTAGGGAACTATGAAGTAAACCCGGACTTAGGAGAATCCGGCCACCTAAGTTTTAGGGTTGCATCTCTCCTCAGCAGCAATGGACCAATTGAGAAAAACAGATATAATGGCTGGGTTTACCCCACAGTACCCTAACCATTATGTAAGATACTAGGCCAACCTATGCAAATCCACGCCTGTGTTTTTCGGGGTTTAGGTTCGAGCCGCGAAGCGCACTGCGACACACACAAGAGACACAGGCGCGGATTTGCATTAGCTAACGCCAACCTACATTACATGTTACATACTGCATGTTACGCATGCATTACGTAACACATACATTTCTTCCATTCAGTTCCGCGATATGATAGGACAGCAGTTGAAGAGGGATGACGGTGAGGATATTTTGTATACAGTCCACGGTTCGCGGTACGCGCAGAATGTAAGGCATGCCCATGAGGTCGCATTCAGGCACTTCCTCGTCACAGATGATGATTGGACGACCTTCCCTCGCCACCACTTGCTGTAGAGCGTTGAGCGACTTCTGCAATACACAGATGGAGGAGGGTACAGACAAGCTATCAGCACTCTCAACAGAACAAGAAATCTTGGAGCAAAATTTGCCAGGCGCGACAGGGAATCGAACCTGGACCTCTCGCGCTCATGGGAGCACAGCGTTCTCACCATTGACCTACGCAGCTGGAAATACCTCAAAGACAGGACAACTTTACTCGTACCTATCATATTAAACTTTCGTATTAAAACATAAGAGCCGATGAGTACGGTCCGGCTAGAACTCCCACCTGCTAAGCAGTCTGACCGCGTGAGTACTTTTACTCGCACCGAGCATCTTCTCGTCACTTGCACATACTCGCGTTCACACGAGATGTCACAGACAGAGTTGGTCGCTGCTACTGTATCGTTCTGATTCAGAAAATCAGAAGATGCTCGGTATGAGTAAAGGTACTCACACGGTTCGACTGGTTAGCAGACGCGAGTACAGTCCGTACGTACTCGTCGGCTCCTTTGTTTCAACACAAAATACCGATTTGCGGTGCGAGTAAACTGGCCTGTCTGTTTTCGTCTAGTGGCACTCACACAATTTTCCCTAGCGAATAGCGACAGCTAGCCGAGCCAACAAGTAGCTACGGTACGGTGGTACTCTTTGTAAAAACTGCATGAATTGACCAGAAATTACCTGATAAACTTGGTCCTTGCATATGATCATTACGATTGCCATTTTACTGTCCACCATTGCCAACGGCCCGTGCTTCAACTCCCCGCTCATGATACCCTCGCAATGCATGTACGATAGCTCCTTCACCTGTACATCCACACATACAAACGCATATACAGTACGTACACAATTAGTGTAGTGTAATATTGGTGTATCCTCATCCTGTGCATACAGTACATACTGTACGTGTAGAATACATGCATACATACGTGTGCGGAACACAAGCATCATATTCATACGCTACCTTGAGCGCTCCTTCGAGGCAGGTGGCGAAATTGTATCCTCTTCCCATCACCAACAAACTCTTCTCCTTGTAGTATTTCTTGGCCAGCTCCAGTACTTGCTCGTCCAAGGCCAGAACTTTGCGAATTTGGTCTAAAAATACATACGACACTGGGGCGCTACACACGAGCTCCGAGCGAATTCGGACCGAGTTCGGAGCGACTTCGTTTTGAACCGAAACTAACGTCAACTACTCACACGTCTTCTAATTACAAACACGATTGTTCACACGCACGTGTAAAAAAACGGAGCGAGTTCGAACCGAACTCGGAGATTTTACATGTTGAAGCCATAGTCAGGGCTCCGAATTCGGGGCGAATTCGGAGTTCACGTCTGTGGCGTCCCACTGCTATGAACGTGCACATATCGTTACGACATGGGCAATTTAGACGATTGGGTTTGTGCACCAACACACTATGGGCCAGTGAACGAAGAAGTGACAACTAGTGACGCCGACGACCCCGCAGACACCCATCCAAACTTACAGTAAAGACCGCAGGGTCGCTATCGCCCGAACACGCAATCGCGACAACGGAACTGGTCCATATAAATTATGTACCTGTGATCAGGCTCAAAGCGTGAATGATTTCGAGTCGACGCGGCTGCATGGAGATTCTATCCTCACTCATCATCAGAGCGAACATCACAAAGGCCAAAATCTGGCTCGTGTACGCCTAAAAGCACACACATACGCGCACACAAGCAACGTAACCTGCTAGGCGCTACAACCAGTAACCGTTACTGCCTGTAGCCAGGCGAGAATCGAACTCAGACATGCAATACTACGACCGACGCATCCTCCTTAGCCACTCCGCCACGGCGTCACATCACCCTCTTGTTGAAAATTATCAACTTGCGAGCTTGATGTTTCAACAAACGGCCATAAGCCAACAAACTCAAGCGTCCGGTCGTATAGTAAGGCGCCTACCAGCTTTTAGCGGTGCGTGTGTGTGTGGTACGGTGCGCGTACAACCGAGGGTGTTACCGCAGATCAGCTGCCACCCAGACGGAGGTTTCTCAGCATCCTTGCGCCATACAAGCTGAGAAAGAAGCGAGAGAAAATAACACGCTTCTTCCTCAGCTTTCATGTGCGTCAAGAACTACAAGCTGGATTTTATTTATTAGTGGGTCTGTGGGTCCCGACGCTGCATATGTACATTTGGCACTGGGGTGGGCTGATGACTACTGGGCTAGTAGGCATAGCCAGATCGAACGCTTGAGTCACTGCTTTTGCGTAAGTACTGTTGCTTTTTATCCAATCTTTTTTTACTAACAAACAAGCGTAATGGCCGATGGGATAGTGGAAAAGAGGATATTGTCAATCGAGAACAGTGCGTACTGCGTAGTTCGATTCCTCTCTCGCAACAAAATATGTGAAAGTTTAGATCGGTGCTGGCGGGATCGTCGACGTCGTTTGTTGTTTCTCTTCTTGCTTCTCTTAACTCAGTCCTTTTCGCTCCCAGATGACTGAAGGATCAACACGTTGACATCCCCGTCGGCACACCGATCAAAACTTTCACTAAGCGCAACTGGATCATTTGTAGGGTACTGTGGGGTAAATCCGGGAATGAGAGAGATTCGACCACCTACTACGCTTCAGAGCTGAGTATCTCAGCAGCTAGTGGAGCGATTGAGACGAACAGCATATCAGTCGATTCCTTGACCTCTCCTCTATCAAATGAGCTATGTCATTCTTTACTTGCTAAAACAGCAGGTTTCAAAGGAGCTCGGGTTTACCCCATAGTACCCTACATTCATATTATGGTAATGCAGGACATGATGGAATACCGTATTTTTGGGTGTAAAAATCGAGAGGTCTGATGGGGGGTTATACACTGGGGGGGGGGGGGGGGGGGGGGGGGGGGGATATACATGGGACAAAATTTATGTTTTTGAGAGGTGTGTAGAGGCATGTTTTTGAGGCCAAAAGTATGTGTTTTAGGGCATAATCGCGGTCAAAACAGGGTTATTCTAGTAAAAAACATGCTCAGCTAAGCCTATAGGCATAGTAGCTTGGTCTAGGAGTAGCTATAGCTAGCTTATGACCAGCTTACATAGGTAGGCTAGGTACCTTCCGGTACATGGGGGTTATACACCAGGGGGATATACACTGGGCAAAATTTATGTTTTGCCAATGGGGGGTAATACACTGGGGGGATATACAATGGGGGATATACACCCAAAAATACGGTAGTCCTTAGCGCGGGTGTACTATATTAAGACTAAGAGTGTGAGCAGAAGAGAAGCAGTCTGAAGTGCGTGAGTCGAACTGCGCTGCGTGTTCGACTCACGCACTGGCTGCCCAATATTTTAGACTGCTTCTCTTGTGCTCACATCTCTCAATAGCAATAGAGTACAACCTACATTCATACCTTGGTGCTGGCGACTCCGATCTCCGGTCCGGCGTTGATGTGTACGCCGCAGTGGCTCTCTCGGCAGATGGAGCTGCCGACGGTGTTGGTGATGCCGAGGATGAGGGCGCCGCGGAACTTGCAGTAGCGCAGGGCGTTCAGCGTGTCCGCCGTCTCCCCGCTCTGGCTGATGCAGAAGGCGACGTCGTCGCGGAAGATCGGCGTCTGCCGGTCCAGGAAGTCCGACGCCAGCTCCACCATCACCGGCAACTCCGTCAACTCCTCCACCGTCTGTCGAGACTGCAAATACACACGTGCGTACGGATATCACAGGTAGAGTATGTACGAAAGAACCCAGACGTAACACGCAAGGTTGGGTGTTCAAACAATATAATCAAAAATATATAATCCCTGTATAGAGAAGAATAGCCTACGCACTGAAAAGAAACGAAGCAATCCCTGACTAGTTTTGGCCTTTATTGGATATTACGAAACCATTTTATTGGGGATTCCATACCCAATAAAATGGTTTCGTAATATCCAATAAATTGGGATCCAATTTATTGGGGCCACAACTAGTCAGGGATTGCTTCGTTTCTTTTCACTACGTACGTAGGCCATTCTTCTCTATACAGGGATATTTTTGATGTAATATACGTACACCTTTCTTCCTCCTCCTGTGCGCTGTGCGCAGCTGAAGAATAAAGTAGCGGGACGGCGTTGTAAACAACGCAACACGCCTAATGCTTTAGCCAGCCAACTCCTACTTGCCAGACTATAGTCACTTACTGCGAGGGCGGAATGATAGCTGGTGCCGCAAGCGATCATGATCAGACGACGACATCGCTTTATCTCCGGCAGAAAATCCTGAAAGCGAACAATAATAACGCAAGTTCCGCACACTTTGCGCTGCAGTATAAAACATCTCGCCTACAGTAAGTTGAGGAGTGAAGGAAGGGCCAGGTTCCCTCAAGCTCCCACAAAAGTCGTACACCCTGGGTCGGTGTGGACAGTTTGAAAAAATCCGGGCGCTGTCTATGCGCCGCGGCGCGTAAGTGTGGCCGCGCCGCGCCGCCGCCGCGTGAGTGCAGCGCGCGCGCTCGTAGACAGTTGCGAAACGCGCGCCAAATTATAGTCCGCTTCTTTCGCAACTGTCTACGCGCGCGGCGCATAGGCAGCGCCCGGATTTTTTCAAACTGTCCACACCGACCCAGGGTGTACGACTTTTGTGGGAGCTTCGTGGTTTACCTCACAGTACCCTAGCTAACCCTTGTTAGTGCACGATCGAGAAGGAAAATTTGCCAGTTGCCAGATGTGCCAGTCAGGGAATCGAACCCTGGACCTCTCGCCTTCCATGCGAGCGCCCCAACCATTAAATTACGCGGGAGGATGAGCTCAGGCGCACAATTTCCCCCTTTTGATACCTTGATGCCGCTGAGGACCACCTGTTTCTCGGTGGTCCTCGGCGAAGCAAGGAAAATTTGCCAGATGCGCCGGGAGGAATCGAACCCTGGACCTCTCGCCTTCCAGGCAGGCGAGCGTCCTAACCACTGAACTACGCGGCAGGATGAGCTCAGGCGCACAATTTCCCCCTTTTGATGTACGTACCTTGATGCCGCCGAGGACCACCTGTTTCTCGGCGAAGCGAACGCGTCCGCGCATGGTGTTGACGACGCTTTCGGGCTGCTCGAAGATCTCCTTCTGCATGAAGCTGGAGTAGGCGCCCTTCATGATCTCCTGCAGCTCCATCGTCAACTCGTGCACCGCCCGCGTTCCCCCACCCTCCTCCTTCTGCTCCTTCGCACCCCGCTTGATACGATGGATGGACAGGGCTACACACACACACAGACAGACCAACTTATGCAATTAGTAGAGTTCTTACAGTCCAAAAGGAAGATGATGTGCAGATGTGCAGTCATACTTTGCAAGCACAAATGCGCGATATGTAGCACGACATCAGCAGGAGATAAGGCAGTACACCGTATAAACCGGTGCATAGCCCCATTGGGAGGTCCAATATGGGGCTATGCATAGGGGGCTATGCACCGGTAAATACGGTAGTAGTATATAAGACTATACGTACTTCCGTCGACGACTGCAGCCACGTCATCATCCTCCAAGAAAATCACCTGTCTCGTATGCTCGATCACAGCGCTACAACAAAAGAGCACCAGGCTCCAGTATGATGCCGCGTTCACCAGACGTACGTAAATCCGTAATGCGTGTGTAGGAGTGAATGGTTGAATACGAACGTTACGGATTTACGGACGTAAATTTAGGGATATATGAACGGCATGACACGCTAATACCAGAGAATGCGAGGTTGATAGAGTTCTCAAGTGAAAACTTTTTGCCACTTTCCTTATTTAATTCACCCACACACCTATTAGCACATTCATAACACATCGACCTACCTTGGATCGGAGGCGAAGAAGAGTTCGGCTTCGTATCCGACGTTTTCACCCGCGGCCGGATCCGCGCCCGCCGGCCAGAACTCCGTCGTCGTCGTGGAAAACGACCGCTCCACTCCCCCGCCTCCCACAGTCGCCGCTCCGCTCGCAGCGCCACCTGGCGTGGACACCCCAGACTGGTCGAAGAAGCCCAACTCGTCCTCCACGCCCGACGTGCTCGTGATGATCTTGCGACCGCGTCCTGCACAGGAAACACATGACGTTATCTCTGTCGGAATTCATCACTGGTGCGCTTCAGACGTGCTCCAAGCGAGTTTGCTCCGAGTTCGGAAAGACTTCGTTTTGAACCGAAACGAACGTCAATTACTCACACGTCACCGAATTTCAAACTCGGCTGTTCGCACACACGTTTAGAAAAACTGAGCGAGTTCGGAGCGAACTCGGAGATTTTACATGTTGAAGCATACATGATAGTCAGGGCTCCGAATTTGTAGCAAATTCGAAGTTCACGTCTGTAGCGCCACATTATTATAATACCGCGTTCACCAGACGTCCGTAAGGGACGTCGTCCGTCCGCAAATCCGTAACGACGTATCTAGGAGTACATGGCACACCGGAAACAAGCATGTACTCCAAGATACACTTTACGGATTTACGGACGGACGGCGTCCGTTACGGAGGTCTGGTGAGCGCGGCATGAGTTGCCGCGTTTCGTATGGCGATAGCCGGGCCCAGAAAAGGTGGGAGATAAATCGGACCCAACGGGAATCGAACCCGCTACTCTCCTCGGTCTCAGCTGTGGACTTAGGAACACGACCACGTGCCGGCAAGGGCACAAATGGCGAAACTCGCCTTACATACCTAGAACTTGTTTACGTACGTACACCACTGTCCTCGGAAGCTATTGCCATTACGTACGCAGTACCTTATTTATTGCTCATGTACGTGCGCATTTCATGCCTTTTACCTTTCTTACTAGGTAGGTAGGGTACGTACCTACCTTTCTTCATGCGATGATGTGGATGCGGTTTATTAGTTGTGGTCGTGGCATTGCACGCTGTTGTGTTAGCAAGCCAGGTTCGTGCATCGTCGTCAGAGGAAGAAAGACCAAACCCTGTGCAAGCAAAGGAAACCATAATAGATAATCCCCCATTCATACGCACCCAGGTACTTACATACATGTTAATAGGAAAGGGTGCTCAAGCTCAACGTAGCCAGTGGTTCATATACGAGATTCAATGAAGCTGTAATAGTGGTAGTTAGTTAGTTCAATCAAATCAATAAATAGCCAAAAGCAAGCGAACAAGCAGGATGCAGTGCAGTGCAGTGCACATAAGTAGGCATGACAACAGATGGTAGGTACTGTATATCATAGGTGTTTTCATGCGCATAACTAGCATGCATAGTCCCATGCTAACACGTGTGTATGCAATGCACGTGGTATTCGTGCATTAACACATACTGCGACCTGCCGTCATTGTTCGCAACAAGTCGCTCAGCTGGTCGGTTTGTTCTTCGTTTGTTGTCCGTTTATATATGGGTGTTGTCGGTTTGTTGTCCGTTTCGACAACATCCATACATAAAAGGACAACAATTTGTTGCCAACAATGACGCCAGGTCGCGGTAAGTGTTAAAACGTACCCTCGGCAGGCGAAATGCTTCTTCCCCTGGTGTGGCCACCACGCAACAAGCCAGCGTCAGACCACGTCCATGCTACAACCAACAACATCGTATCTTCCACCGAGTAGGGTACTCTGGGGTAAACATGTGTATGCACCTTTGCTGTATATGACTGGGAAGTGGTCGGTAGTGAGTCGACTCTTGCTTTTGATCGCCACCAGCAGAGGGCTCCCGCGTCGCGTCGCCACCAGCTCGTTCGGAAACTTGCGACTCTTGAACACCAGAGCGAAGGCGCCTTCCTGTATACAACACAACACGGCACGGCTACATACACGATACACCACGCAGCATTCGACATACACTACAGTAAGTACATAGTACATACATACCCAATACTCAGTACAATGGAATGGAGAGGAGAGAAAGCGGAAAAAGATACATTCGCGCGGAAGGCATATTGTGCTATTCTACGCAAGAGCCTAGAGTGGTTCACCTATTCCCGAGTTGCACCAAGCGCTAGTACTGAGTCGCGAGGTGGCCCCTCTGAATAACCATGACTTTCAGTGCAACATTTGATCGGCGTCGGCGTCGCGGTCGACGTCGTCTATTCTCAGCTCGCTTTCTTTTTCTTCCCAACTCCCTAAACTCCCGGTGAATTCACCGGCCTCCCTATGCTTCATCAATCATCGCATACTTTCGGGGAATTCCCCGGGAGTTTTCTCGCTACGTGTGTAGCGCCATATTTTATTACCAGCTGTTGTACGACCACTTCCACCAGCTGTCTGAAGTTGAGATGCGGATGTTTCTGGTGTATGTGACGCATAAGCACGACGATGACTTCGGTGTCTGTGTCGCTCTCAAACGACAGGCCTTTCTTCTCGAGATATTTCTTGATATCCCGGTAGTTGGTCAGGATCCCGTTGCATACCACCACAAAGTCTAAAAACACAAACAGTATACTCATAAACAACATACGGTATTGTGGGGTAAACCCGGCCACCACCAAGTACTTTCAAAGCGGTTCTTTCAAAGAGGGTGTTCGGGCTTTTTACCCCATGCTACCCTACTATAGTATGTGCATTGTACCTACCGATATGTAACATCGCCTATGCTACCCAATGTAAATGTAAAACGAGTTACCAATCTACTGCATTAGCCATTATTATAGCTATAACTGGATGCCATACACATACTGTACGTTTACTAGGCGAAGGAAACAACCTTCTAGGACCCATGTTGTTTTATCCTATTGAACAATAGGGTACTGTATTAAGACATATAAGCACAAGAGAAGCAGTTTGAAAAATTGGGCAGCCAGTGCGTGAGTCGAACACGCAACGCAGAACGGGATTACGCCCCTATTAGCGCACACCACTATCTGACTGCACAGCTCAATTTCTCAAACTCGCACTATTGTACTTTGGTCACCGGACTTGCACACGCTCTTTTGTTGGCACGCACGGACGTGCGGCACTGTTGTCTCACGCACTGGCTGCCCAATCTTTCAAACTGCTTCTCTTGTGCTTATATGTCTTAATACAGTACACCCGCGCTAAAGACTATTCCATCATGCCTTGCGTCTTAATAGGGTACTGTGGGGTAAACCCGGACAGGGGGTAAACCCGGACACCTAAGCTTTTCTGATGCCGCTTCAGCAAATGATGAACATGGTAGCTCATTTGAAAGAGGAGAGTCCAAGGAATCGATTGGTAGAACACTTGTCTCAATCGGTCGTATGGTTGCTGAGATATGCTAGGTGTCCGGATTTACCCCCGTGTTCGGGTTTACCCCACAGTACCCTACGAGAGGCACCAAAACACCACTTACCGTTTTCTTTGCCAGATCTTTGCGGGTGTGAATTGACCCAGTTAGGCGGTCCGTGTGTGGCCCAGCGAGTGTGCGCAATGCCCGCGTGCGTGTTGTAGGTGCAGTCAAAGTCGAAATCCTTGTTGCCTGGAACATAAAACAACAGTAGCTAAGTAATTGGCAATTGGCTATTCACCTGTTGCGCTGAAACTTTCTGGCTGGTCGCGAGCTGCTTCTGGCTTCTGCTTAACGTACACAGATTTTCAGTGCACCGAAAATCAGTGTAAATCGACCACACCCAGGATTTTTAGCGCAACCAGTGAATAGCCGGACGGCCAACTGAAATTTAGAAGGGGGGTTTTAACCTTCTTCAAATGATACCCTTGGTAGGTACGTAGGTACACTTGCAATCTGTTGATTATCAACTACCGAATATTTCATCCTCCAACGCTTTGACTTTTCCACTCCGCTTCAGAATCACCATCTCATGATCGGAAGGACTGCCTTCTTTTGTACTAGTGACGCCATCAATAGCGATACCTGCAAATTTGCGTATTGATAGGCGTCGTAGCTTGGTGTGGGAGTGGCTAGCTTATGACCAGCCTATATAGGTAGCTT
Organism: Epsilonema sp. ZAB3_2; assembly: GCA_030247985.1. NCBI lineage: Eukaryota > Metazoa > Nematoda > Chromadorea > Desmodorida > Epsilonematidae > Epsilonema > Epsilonema sp. ZAB3_2. Next base: position 41,557 of record JASAMW010007712.1, read on the forward strand.
CAGATACCCTACAGTACATATATGGGGCTATGCATGCGGGAGGCTATGCATTGGGCATTTTTTGTTTGCTAATGAGGCTATGCTTTGGGGGGCATCGGTAAATACGGTATATAATAGTTACGAGTTTACCAGCAGAATCGTAGCCTCTGTATTCCAAACGTTGCAGGCCTTGAATCAAGATCTCCAAGATTTCCTTCCTCGACTTCGGAGTAAGAAAATTGAGATATGCGAAAATACCACACATTTTGACGAGTTGGTCTCAAGTCAAAGTGTAGGTAGGTACGTAGGTCACCCTGTAAGGAGCAAACAAAAATTTACGAAAGGTTTTTCAGTTACCTACCGATAATCCGAAAATGTGCACAAATAAACGTACGTATACTAATACGCGATGTGAATCCAGATGTTCAAACAATAATCACGAACAAATCGTTCGTATGTAACCACAAAGCGAACAGGGATACTCTCAGGCAGTAAAGAAGCGTATGTAAGGCACAAGCGATCGATACAGACAACAGAACTCCTTGCTATAAAATGCAAAATGCTAATAAATAAGCATGATGTAAACTGGAACATTCTGTACAAACGAAGCGGTATTGCCACGTGGAACAGTTTCCCTCAGTGTACGTACGTGCGTACGTACATACCTGCTGACGCAATAAACACACACATACATCATGTACGTACAAGTAAGTGGAACCCACTGGCGACGACCAAAAGAAGAGATAAAGTTGGTCAGCGCATTTCTCGTCGCTTTTATGCTCCCGCTCCGGTCTTCATTCAAATTACTCCAGCTCCAACTTTTCACTCCATCATCCAGTCCACCTCCTCATCATCTCATCATCATCTCCTCTCGTTCATATCTCATCAAGTGGTCACAAGGTTGCCAGGTCCAAAAATGCCTCATTACTGTGGCACTCAGGGTTCATTACTACACAAAAACCCATGTTGAAGTTTTGACAGTGCAAAACCGCTAAATTGAAGCCAAAACCCAACTAAAAGAATGCAGACACTGTACTGAATCATGAAAAGATTGATTCAGAGTGAAAAATGGCAAAAATATGGCCGATTCTCTTCAGAAAATAGTGTATGTGGAAGGGAAATTTGAGAAAATTTTGAAATTTGGACCTCAAAATAGCCTAAAAACACACTTCTGAAAGTTTTTCCCATACTAACAGGTCAACACCAAATATTACTACATTATTACTACGATTACTACGCCATTCATGTAGGTACCTACAGAAAGTCAAAAATTACTACTTGTAGTAATATATTACTACACCTGGCAACCTTGAGTGGTCAAGTCATCTCATCATCATCCAACCAAGGACACCTTGACAGTAATAATATAGGAGTCCTTGTTGAGAGCTGCGCAGTTCACTTTTCCTGAAACTTACAGACGAAACACCGAGAAATCTTACGACCATCATGCCCTCCGTTTCACTTTAGAGGTCCATTCGACTTTTCTTCTGCTGGTCATTCTGGATGGTCAATGAAGGGGGCGATGTTTCATATTGGACAAAAAGCTGGTGGCTACGGCTATCGGAGATAAAAATCAGCAGGTTGTGTGAAATATCAGACTATAAATATTGACGTATGTGTCACCGCTGCTAATTGTAAAAATTAGACTACATAATTTTAGAGTTTTGTCCAAGGCTGGTCTTATTTCTGGCCTTACCTCTTTCCTTGATTTTCATTTTCCAGCATCGCCAAATAGATTTGACCACCAACTGAGAAAAGCAGGATGCTTGGTCAAATCGTGAAACGAACACCGAAAAGGGTATTGTACAACCTTGGAGCTTCTACACTCTGCCAGTGCGCATCTTTTGGATCAGCGGCTCCAAATTACTGGGGTACCGGTCACTAATCAAATTAGAGACAGGCTCCAGGCTCAGTTTCAGGGTAATGAACGGTAATTGGTACAGTACGGATGTAGAAGGTGAAAAATATGGCCGAACAATGGCTACTAACGCATTCGGAAGTTGATTCGAAAGAAATTTCAGCCTTACCCTCCGGACGTCACATGTGAGAGCCACCTTCACAATGTGCCAAAAGGTACGTACGCACTATAGTAACAAATGGACTATTATTTTACCTCAGGATCAGCCAACGTAGCACAAAGCGGTTAAAAATCTCTCGATAACTCTAGCTCGCCTGGAAACAAAACCGCATGCGTCTAGGTGCCCACTTGTGTTGAGAAATTGTCATTTCCTTAAAGTACTGAAAAATGTACTAAAATATATTTTTCTATTATTCAGCATAAATGAACAAGCCGCAAAAATTTTTTCATTAAAAAGTAGCCTATGCTACGTAAAATTTGGGTAGATTTCAAAACAGTGTCGGTGTTTTAAAAAAATTTAACCCCTAAAGTACAAATTATAATTCTAGGACCCATGTATTATTTATCTCGAGAACTACGCGACGTAGAGAAGCGTCAAAACTTCCACGGATAACTTTAGCCCGCCTCTCCAATAAAAAAAACCGTTTGTCTCCAGCTGCTCTCTGCGTCAAGATCTCGCCAAATTTCTTTGAGCACTGAAATCGAATCGGGCGGGGACCATCGGGCAGATTCTAAACCACGCAAACCACGAAAAATACGAAAATGGCAGAAATAAGCATTTTATCGTGTTGATCACGATGAAAATGCGCATTTCGGGCGAGCAGGGTTGTAGGGTTTCGTGCAGTTTGCGAGGTTTAGAGTTGCCGAATGGTCCACGCCCGATTTGGCGATTTTAGTGACTGAAGAAATTCTGCAAGATCTCGACACATAGAGCAGCTGGAGACAAACGGTTTTTTTTATTGGAGAGGCGAGCTAAAGTTATCCATGGAAGTTTTGACCGCTTTGCTCTACGTCGCGTAGTTCTCGAGATAAATAATACATGGGCCCAAGAATTATAACTTGTCCTAGAATTATAAATTCGAAAACTTTGTACTTTAGGGGTTAAATTTTTTTTAAAACACCGACACTGTTTTTGAAATCTACCCCAAATTTTACATAGGATAGGCTACTTTTAATGAAAAAATTTTTGCGGCTTGTTCATTTATGCTGAATAATCGAAAAAAGTGTACCTTTTTTAAGAAGTACTAAGGAATTTAGCGATTTCTCTACACAGAGGGCACGTAGACGCATGCGGTTTTTTTTATTTTCCAGGCGAGCTAAAGTTATCGAGAGATTTTTAACCGCTTTGAGCTACGTTGGCTAGATCCTGAAATAAATAATGCATGGGTCCGAGAAATATAGTTTGTACTATAAGACGTCAAACCAACGCCTAGAATTGCCTACGGGAGCCAAAGCTGCAAGTTTTTGCCTTGCCATTCACCACCCACTTGGATGTTGAAATTGCTGTGAAACTTATGACTTGATCCTTCATTTCCAGGTACCGAGATGCATTTCCGAGTCCTGCTTGTTTCCGAGAAATTTTCGAACCAGTCCAGGATTCAGGTACATATTCTAACTACTAACTATTCTACCTTACGCGATATAATTTTCACTTTCGACCCTGTCTTATCACCACAAAAATACTGCAGAAAAGAGCGCCTTTGACAATTGGCACCTGTCACATTGCTTTCTTCTACTTTCAGCGTCAACGACTGGTAAATTCGGCGCTGTCCAATGAGTTTTCCTCCACAATTCACGCGTTGACCATGGACTTGAGGACGCCGGATGAATGGCAAACGGATCAGGCAACCAGCACCTCACCTCCCTGTTTGGGTGGGATGAAAAATGCATAATGAAACCAATTAGCGATGCATAAGTAGAGTATATTATTTTTGCAAACAAACAACGTACAGCCGTGCGGTATTAGGCTATGGTGGCAATCCACCGCTTGTATCTTAAGCAGCATGCATGGTACAGATCAAGGAGCTGTACAGATGGTCTACAAACACACTATATACAAGCAGTGATCAAATGCCTACAAATAGGTACACTATATACAAGCATGATCAAATACATAAGTACCTAATACGTACTACACACTGTGTACACATACAGCAGCTAATATGTTCCCTTGATTTGATAAAGCCAAAATTCTTGCTAAGGAGAAAGAAAAAAGGTGTGTTGTCATAAGTTCGTCTAAATTTTTCTATAACAGATCATGGTGACTGCACTGAGCAATGCGTTGGCAGATATTACCACACGTTGCTCTGTACGTCCGATGGTCCCACCTGGTGATTGCTTGTGCGCAACCATCACCGCAGATTTTTGATGTCGCATCACTATGAAAATGAAAGAGATAATAAATAATGTCTTGCCTGGTTCATTTG
>JASAMW010007713.1:0-33500 GCA_030247985.1 Epsilonema sp. ZAB3_2
AGAATACGGAACAAATTCGGCGATCGCGATCATGACTGGCCGCGCCTCACCTCACATCTTTCTTTTACATTCACACGCATAAACCGAATAAGACCCCAGTGCAGTATTGGAAGATCAGCGGAACCTTTGGCTGCCTTCGGGGCCCCAGGCACTAATGTGAGCGGCGAATAAAGTCCAGTCGAGAATTTGGTGAGTGACTGCTTGCTTGCTACACTAGCTGCAGGCAAATTAGCCGGCAAAACGGTTTTGCTTTTTCTTCCCGTTCGACGCAGACAAACCGATATTACTGGAGGACTTGGACGTAAGGCGGGGTATGGTGGTTGGTTTTCAAATGACGTAGCAGCAAGCGAAGGCTGAAATAGAAGCGTTAACAGATTTTGACGTCACCGAATGGACAGTGAAGAGTACGTACGCTTCAGGATCGCTTTAAGCGGATTATTAATCCGAGGGTCGGCGAAAGACCACAAAAACACAATTATGACCACTAGGATAAAGCAAGAGTAGTTTACTGGAAAGAGACCAAAATCATTATGTAGGACGGTGGTAGCCAGCAGATACGTAGCGAGCTTATCAAAACAACGCTGACATAACTCATTGACGCCATTTCTAAGCGGTTTAGCTACTCACTGCAATCATCATCTGGCAGCGGAAGTGTTCTTGGGCAGATATGTACAAATGTATTATCAGCTACAAATGAAGCGAAGTTACTGTAACATGGAACATACGCGTACGTTTACGTATGTACGGATGTACAGCTACATACGCAGGAGAAGGAAGGAAAAATGGGCGGTTCGATTTATTATCAACGGCAGACAGCAGCCAGCAAAGCTTGAAGCTCCTCCTAGCCTACTGACTGACTCTGACTCCAGTGACACACTACCGAACTCTCTCCTCGCGTTTTGTCTGAAGAGAGACAGAAATGACACTTGACATGTTGTGAGAAGGGCAACCATCAAACAAAACGCGACACAAGCGCGGCAACATGCAGAGAGCATGCGTCAGTCAAACGAAGAAACGGAAGGAAAAAAAAGGAACAAGGAAAAACACAGCGGCGCGGGTTATAAAAACCACGTAAATTATATTTAGTCGCCAAAATAACAGCTTGACTCGCAATTTATCGCTAATCAGGAATGGACAAGACAAGGTTATTGGTAAAATCGGCAAAACGCTGGCCTTCGGACACTCATTCATAGCAGATGAGAAGATGCATGTACACGTGCTTCGCAGCATTTGCATTGCGACATGGGAGTCAAACTGAAATGAGTAAAATAATGCCCGATGGGCAAGCTACGAACGAAGGCGAAAGCTTGAAAGTCCATAAACGTTCAGAGCAAGGAACATCTAGTATAACTCTTCCAATTTATACACAGAGGAGCAAATCTACTATAACGTGGTTACGATTATAAGCCCATCTGATGTCATGAGCTGTCAACGATTGATAGCATGGCATGGCCAAAGCCTAAGCCTAAGACCTAACTCTTCCGCTAGTATTTCGTCGCTTACTTTGTGAGAAAATCCAAAGCACACTAAAGGATGTGCCTCGTATTTCGCTACACATTTCTATACTTTTAGCTAACATCCGTACATAACGTATGTATGTGTCGCTGCAAAGCAGACCGGACGGACGTTCATGAATATGCGCTTGTGCGCCGATATTTTTCAATTTTGCCCGCTCTTCCAAACGGACACAGGCGTTAATGGCGCCGATAAAGGAGAAGCGGAACCTCAGGCCCGAATCGACCTATGAAGCGCAGCGCTTCTTCCTTTCCCTTATCCCCATGTCTACAAGGTACAAATCTTTTCCTTCAACACGCACGAGTGAAAACGGATCATCTTTTTATCGATGGCAAAATGACACACAGCAGTCTTTTAAGAATCATCTTTAACGGGTAGTGCGGGGTAATTTTGCTTTACATACCTACATACCTAACTACATACACACAGTAATCTACTTTCAGCAAATAGCAGTCAAAAACGAGAAAGCTGTACGACGGTTGTGGAAAAGCTGCAGGCCTAGTGTACACTGCTTTAGATGACGAAAAGACTGACAGATTTTCCTGAGCCCGAAATTATCCCTCGCTCCCACTGATTCCAAGTTGTCCTCCTGGTTTGGTTTCCTCAAATTACGACTGCTTGAAGTTGAAACGTACGGTACGGCGAAGACGAAAAGAGGAGGCAATAGAAGGAAATCTTCATTTTGTTCAAAGATTTGCTAGAATGAGACATTTGAAGCCACACTTGCCTCGTAAATAGCAGGCGTCGTCGTTATCGATTACGTACATCATCAAACATGTGTGTCGGTTTGTACTAAGCAAGCAAAGCAGTTAGCACGACATTATGTACAATACATAACCAACCTAGCACACGCAATAATGAAACACTGCCATTGAAGCAGGCCATCAAAAAGAGAAACTGTCACCAAAACTTTGGCAAAAGAAAAAACACGACGAAGCAGTTGTGTCAGCAAAAGGCGCACTGGCTTTTTTTCACACCGCGAAAAACCCGACCGTAATCAAAGAAAACGTGTCGACACTGGCGCCAGCTTGTCTGTTGCTTTTCAAAAAAGAAAAGCTAGGGTTATCGACTTTTTCTGATAAGCCGAACCACCGGAACAGGGGACCCGACCTTATCTCAGCTTCGGCAGTACCCTTCCCCTTTTTCCGTTAGCTACTGTAGAAGGTCACCTACCGCAATGTTATTTTCGCAAAATGATTCGTCCAAAGTTTGTGACATCCTGTACATATTGAAGTGAAGCAAGATGGCCCATAATTTTTTTTTACGGTCGGCTGTTCACAAGCGACACATTTGCCCTGGTTATTTTCGCGAATTTTTCATTAAAAAACCGAACCACAGTACGAAACTCATCATATCATTGATTGCCACGCAACCACGCATTGAACATGAACACTCACCACATTGCACATATCCTTAGGATTCTTGGAACTCAACACTCAACCTAACCATGAGAGGAGTAAGTAACGAGAAGAGATGGACTCAGATGCCGAAGCCGAAAATCTATTTGCGCCAAAATCCCCAAGAGAGCCACAGAATAGTGTGTAGGCCGAACTACGTACAGTACTGTACGTACAGTGCACATATACTATCGTATTTTTGGGTGTATATCCCCCCATTGTATATCCCCCCCCCCAGTGTATAACCCCCCATTGGCAAAACATAAATTTTGCCCAGTGTATATCCCCCCTGGTGTATAACCCCCCATGTACTGGAAGGTACCTAGCCTACCTATGTAAGCTGGTCATAAGCTAGCTATAGCTACTCCTACACCAAGCTACTATGCCTATAAGCTTAGCTGAGCATGTCTTGTACTAGAATAACCCTGTTTTGACCGCGATTATGCCCTAAAACACATGCTTTTGACCTCAAAAACATGCCTCTACACACCTCTCAAAAACATAAATTTTGTCCAGTGTATATCCCCCCCATTGTATATCCCCCCCAGTGTATAACCCCCCATCAGACCTCTCGATTTTTGTATAGCCCCATGGGGCTATACACCCAAAAATACGGTACTGTACCTAGTACATGGTAGCCAGGAAAGACCCTATTCTAAAATGGCACCGCCTAAAACTTCTTGTGGTGCAGAAATATTGCAAGAAATATTGCAAAAGGCGCTCTGAATAAGGAAACAAATTGAGGATGTAATTATCTCTTTTCCACCCAAGCTTACGTCGATCAGTGCTTGGCTTCCTATCAGTCAGTACTAAGTTGCCTACCGTCTCTATCTCATAGCGCTGTAACTTTATCAGCTTATCACATTGTGCGGACTGATAAGATAAGATATAGTACCTACCTACCAGAGCAGACTGTAAGAATCGACAGTACCCAGCCTACAGACTCACATACGTAATTTTCTTTTTTGTTGCTTCCGTTCAAAGTAAAGAAGTCTTCCATGAAACATGGAAAGGCGCTAGCGCAGCCTATTTTTAGAAGGCCAGCTTAGCAGCTAACGGCTTACGGGTGAAGAGGAAAATAGAATATGAGCCAATTTGTGCCCGGCGCATGAAACGAAAGATACCAGCACGTACATCCAATGTCTGGGCATGCGGATAAATTTATCGGCATTTTTCCATGAAAAATGGCCGCTGTTAATGCAGTTCATTCAGAGAAGCCAGAAGAGAGAGCCGAAACAAGCGGTTCTGAGAAAAAGCATAATTTTGTGTTGATATTTGTCGTTGGTGTAGTAGATAAATGTAATTCTGGATTTGTTGGTTTTTCTATTTTTTAAAGATGTATCATGTTGTGATATTTTGTAACTGTAAGAAGCTCTGTTTTTTTCACTATAATTTTGTAGCTGTAAGAACCCCTAGTGAAAAAAAAAGGCTCTTACAAAGTATAAGGGTTTGAGAGTAATGATTTTTTTGAGTTGTGTTGAACGTATGTTGTAAGTGTAGATTTTTGTAGTTTGTGATATGATGAATGTGTATTGTTTCAATTTTTTAATGGTTGTTTATGTTTGTAGGTATGTTTATGTAGGTTTAAATTGGTTTTAGGATGCATTGTTTGAGAAAAAGCGTAATTTTATATTGATATTTTTTGTTGTTTTAGTAGATAATAGGTTGTCTGGAAATTCGCCCTATTGCAGCTGAGCTATCACCACAAATGCTTTTACAATGGTGTTTCCTTCGGCTCAAACAAATAATATGTGGGTGTATGATTGTGGAGGAGAGTTTGAGGAAGTCTGGTCTTGTTTTTCTCCAAAGTGCTTGTTCTTCTCCAGCTACCTGTTGTCCTAAAAACAGAGATGTAAGTAATAATGAATAATTTATAAGGAATAAGTAGAAATGGGCTATCTGAAGACTGCTCTGATAAAAAGCATAATTTTTTCGGGAAAGCCTAATACGTCCAATGGGAAAAAAGGACACTATTGAGGGTCAGTGGTGCCGGGAGTCATGGGTCAAAGTGGAGGTAGCCAAGAGCTGCTCAGCCTATATTGAAGCGCAATCAAAAATATGTTGATAGAGCCCATACCAGATCAAATTCGCCCTATTGCAGCTGAGCTATCACCAGGACCAGACATGCTTTTACAATGGTGTTTCCTTTGGCTCAAACAAATGATATGTGGGTGTATGATTGTGGAGGAGAGTTTGAGGAAGTCTGGTCTTGTTTTTCTCCAAAGTGCTTGTTCTTCTCCAGCTATCTGTTTTCCTAAAAACAGAGATGTAAGTAATGAATAATTTATAAGGAATAAGTAGAAATGGGCTATCTGAAGGCTGCTCTGATATTAAAAAGCATAATTTTTCGGGAAAGCCTAATACGTCCAATGGGAAAAAAGGACACTTTTGAGGGTCAGTGGTGCCAGGAGTCGTGGGTCAAAGTGGAGGTGGCCAAGAGCTACTCAGCCTATATTGAAGCGCAATCAAAAATAGGTTGATAGAGCCCATACCAGATCAAATTCGCCCTATTGCAGCTGAGCTATCACCAGAAATGCTTTTACAATGGTGTTTCCTTTGGCTCAAACAAATAATATGTGGGTGTATGATTGTGGAGGAGAGTTTGACGAAGTCTGGTCTTGTTTTTCTCCAAAGTGCTTGTTCTTCTCTAGCTGTCTGTTGTCCTAAAAACAGAGATGTAAGTAATGAATAATTTATATTGGAATAAGTAGAAATGGGTTATCTGAAGACTGCTCTGACAAAAAGCATAATATGTTCGGGAAAGCCTAATACATCCAATGGGAAAAAAGGACACTTTTGAGGGTCAGTGGTGCCGGGAGTCGTGGGTCAAAGGGGAGGTGGCCAAGAGCTGCTCAGCCTATATTGAAGCGCAATCAAAAATAGGTTGATAGAGCCCATACCAGATCAAATTCGCCCTATTGCAGCTGAGCTATCACCACAAATGCTTTTACAATGGTGTTTCCTTTGGCTCAAACAAATAATATGTGGGTGTATGATTGTGGAGGAGAGTTTGAGGAAGTCTGGTCTTGTTTTTCTCCAAAGTGCTTGTTTTTCTCCAGCTGTCTGTTGTCCTAAAAACAGATGTAAGTAATGAATAATTTATAAGGGAATAAGTAGAAATGGGCTATCTGAAGACTGCTCAGATAAAAAGCCTAATATGTTTGGACAGGAAGGGGTTATCAATGGACAAGAACAGACTTTCGATGGATGGACATTTGTACCGACGAGAGTAGATGGATCTCCTCTACAGGATATCCTGCAGGAGTCGATGTAGGAGTAGCAATTGCAACTCTGTCACTACCTTTCTCTACTCTACCAAAACCATCTTTGTCAACAAAACGCAAAAAAATCCCACAATTTGTTCACATATTCCATAAGTGCAATTCTTTGCTTTCTCAAAGTGTCTCCTTTGCCACTACACAGTACACACTTCTGCATCCAACCTATTCCTCCGCTCAGACAATTTCACCAACACTGAATACAACGATGTTTTCTTTTCTACTTCATCTACTCTTTTTGGTTGTTTATCACAGCCCTCTTCACCTTCCTCTACTTCTTCGAAAACCACAGAGTTTTCAATAATGCCACTGCCATTATGACAAAAACCACTCATATTTTCATTGCCAAATTGTTTCAAACCACCACCATCTACTACGTTCTTCTTATCTACTCCTTTTCCTCCATTACCCAAATCACTTGAAGAACTTGCCAATGGCTCATTCACAGCATCAGACATAGTATGTCTGAACACGCCAAAGTGCATAAAGTCAGATATGGCACTTACTCCGCAGCTGTAGATTGGTTTCTCTAAACCTTCACCCACAATTCCACAAACACGAGCCAACTCGATCTTTGACATCCTACATGTATTGTAGCACCATATGCGACTTCGATCTCCTCTACCAATTACCGTTCGTCCACTTCTGCCATTTCCCACCACTCTCATCTGACATGCCATATTTTGAAATAATATCCACCAAATTGAATGAGATTTTTTTTCATAATGCAGAGTTGTTAAAATGCGATGTCAGGTAGTATTGAGAATTGCGTGGACAGGGGGGTAATTTTCAGTTTTCTGCTGATGACGTGAGCTGATAGCCCAACTGATTTTACGTATTTTACAAAAAGACCGGGTCGAAAATTCGCACCCAGTCCTGAGATATAAGGCCTCAAAGTTGAGCACAATTTGACCTTAATTTTTCACTTTTTCACCCTAAAATGGGGGTAAATAGTCCCACAGTGGGGCTTTGGGGCTATAAATTTGCACACACATAGACCCTATGGGGATACATGTTCAGACAAATTTTGAGCCCTCTAGCCCTCTTGGTTCAGGAGTTAAAGCTGTTTTTGCTAAAAATCCGAAAATTGGAATTTTTCCATAATTTTCAAAATTTTGAGAGAGTTAGTCCGTGTGCCGGCTGTTTTATTTCTGAACCTTGTAGAGCAGAAAATTTGCTACAAGATAGGCTACATTTGAAAAGAAAGTCATATATGGGAAATTTTCACAGCAAGGCCTCGAAGAGTGGCGAGTAGGGTTTTAAGAGTGTGCGTTTTCCCGATTTTTCAAGATAAATCAACAATATCACGGAAACTCTCCCCTCAAAAGTAGCCTATCTTATGTAAAATTTGATGAAGAGTTAAAAAAAAATATTGTTGCCCCCAAAAAAGTTAACCCCTAGCATATAATCTTACAAAAGATGTAATTCTTTGACAATTTTTGAACATTTTTGGGGTAGGGTTAAATTTTTTGAGATCAACAACAATTTTTTAGAAATCTACATCAAATTTTACATACGATAGGCTAGTTTTGAGGAAAAAGTTTCCATGACATTGTTGATTTATCTTGAAAAATCGGAAAAACGCACACTCTTAAAACCCTTACTTGCCACTTTTCGAGGCCTTGCTGTGAAAATTTCCCATGTATGACTTTCTTTTCAAATGTAGCCTATCTTGTAGCAAATTTTCTGCTCTACAAGGTTCAGAAATAAAACAGCCGGCACACAAACTAACTCTCTCAAAATTTTGAAAATTATGGAAAAATTTGAATTTTCGGATTTTCAGCAAAAACAGCTTTAACTCCTGAACCAAGAGGGCTAGAGGGCTCAAAATTTGTCTGAACATGTACCCCCATAGGGTCTATGTGTATGCAAATTTATAGCCCCAAAGCCCCACTGTGTGGCTATTTACCCCCATTTTAGGGTGCAAAAAGTGAAAAATTAAGGTCAAATTGTTGTCAACTTCGAGGCCTTATTTCTCAGGACTGGGTGCGGATTTTCGATCCGGTCTTTTTGTAAAATACGTAAAATCAGTTGGGCTATCCACTCACGTCATCAGCAGAAAACTGAAAATTACCCCCCTGTCCGCGGTACTGTACAACAATACTGAATCGTTCCAGACATCGCGTTTTAACCTGAAAAAACCAGAAAATCAATGTAACTCATCAAAAAAACCAAACAGCAAACAAATCTTCCAAATTTCCAAACAAACTTGATTCACAACTTTCTCACCAAAATTCCTCTCTAATTTAATGCACACCAAAACGAACGATGTGTCACTGAGAAAAAATTCCAAAATGGCCTCCTCCACAACATTTGAACCACATAAACAAATGCAAATTTGTTAAAACAAAAAGAATATGCAAAATAAGCTAGCAAAATAATACACCCAACTACACTATGCAAAATCACTCTCAAAAATACTCAACTACTAAACACAACATTGTGGAAAAAACCATAATTGCCGCGTTGGCATAGTGGTTCTATTAAAAAACTTTGGATCTAACGACCTTACATAACATACCGTGGTTCGAATCCTACATATACTTTTATTTCATCTTAAAAATAAAAACTCATAACTGGTTTTCCATACATAACACTACTTCATACTAAATACTATCATACGTACCACAGCAGCATAGTGGATCACCTTACATAATGCCGAAACAACAGCTCATAACTTTCATACGTACCACAGCAGCATAGTGGATCACCCTACGTAATTTGCTATAACACAGCAGCATAGTGGATCACCTTACGTAATTTCCTATAACACACCAGCATAGTGGATCACCCTACGTAATTTGCTAACAGCAATTCAGTAGTTAAGAAGCGAACACAATGCTAAAAGATACGCGACCCACTTACGTAGCGTGTAAGATTTGCTCTCTCCATAAGCTCTTACGGCTGAGGCCGTAAGAGCAAAAAACATCCAAATTACGTAGCTGACAAAAACGTCAAACTAGTACCAGAATCTTTTTTGCTGCTGCACATAAACTGCAAAACAACTTGCAAGATAGATTAGGATTAGGCCCATGACATAGCAGTCCAGTATGCGTCCTATGCAAAAGTTGAAAATTCGACTCAAAGGACAGGAGAAGTCTGGTCTCTAAAATTCCTTTTTTGATGAAAAGGTGCGCAAAATGTAAGGCTTTCAACTTTTTAGCAGCGGTCCGCTCAAATCAAAGTATCAATATTTGCGCGAAAAATTGTCATTTAAAACGTCACCACCTCTTTTCCTCCTCTGTCCTGCCTCAAAAGCAAGAAGCAAAAACAAGGCAGAATGTCGCACATCCAAAACTATAGCGGAGTGGTTCATAAGCTTTCTGGCACCACCGCTGTTATATTCCTTTTCTAGGATCCGCCCCATAAAACAGAAAATATGTACAGTAACCTACCAAGGAATTACCTCGGTAATTTGCAATCAAAACGACAACAAGGGCCAAGGGTGCAATCTCCAATAGGTTATTTTACCGATTGCATTTCTTTCTGTGATCGACGAACAGCATTTACAGTACAATTATTAGCGAGAAAGAATGGTAGAGCTTATCACTTGCAAATCAAAGCAGAGGAATGTCAAAATGCATAGGCATAATCTCAGACTGTACATAAGAATGTATCAATAAATAGATAAATCAATGAACCAAACTTACATATTGTACAATACACGGTGAGCAACGAAAATAGGTAGAAAGAAGTTGGACCGAAAGATACAGTCGGACTGAGCCAAATCCCGGCCACCTGGTCAAATGATGGAGGGAAGAAAAGAAAAGTTAACAACAAAACAGAGAGCTCTGCCCAACCAAACAAGTTATCGGCAGAGAAAATACAAATTTGCATTGGATGTGAAGGGCTCATTCACATTTTGAAGGAAGTGTGTACTGTGTACGCCCGGCGAGCGTATGCCAAAAGCATGTCTCCCACCGATGTGAATTGGCCATAAAAGAATAGTCTTGAGGTCCGACTGTATCCCACAGTTCCATACCATACCATTACAGAAAGAACTGACTGGTGAAAATAAAAACTTGGCAACATCGCAAGAACAACACCGTGACCATAATCCACACAACCATAAATAAAGAGCTAGCGATCAATAAATTCAAATCAGAATAACATGATGTGCATTTGCAAAAGGCTAAATAATTGCGTCTGTACAATACAATATGTACATAAACACAGAACAGGAAGCTGCCCCCAGTTACATCAACAGTGAACTGACTTTTTCTTTGACACATTTTTCTCAACCTGACGGTTTCAAAAGCACACCTCATTTAGAAACAAAAGCAGCAATAGCAACGCTTTGAACTTTTTTGTCAAACTCCTGCCCTGCGTATTAGAATAGCACGTTTACTTTGGCTAAAACACCCCCAAAAAGTAGCACAATACTGTGCTGTACCACAGCATAAACTGACAAGGAATCAAGCTTGACAACAGATAACTCTATGCAATAGGAATGCGCGGTAGTTTGCAACACCAATCAAGACATCACAGACACTAAACTGCTAGCACATCACAATATTGAAATAAACGTAACACACAAAAAGGATGGCGAAGATATGCATAAAACAGGCTGAATTGCCCTTGTCTCCTCTATTCGCTACTTGCGTCAAGAATGATGAGTGGTCGCGAGCTGATCCCTCCGTGTTTTCTCAGTGCGTTTTTTGATCCATCTGTGCCGGCGGAGTCGCCGATCAAAGAACGCACTGAAAAACACTGAACGGTCGCGACCACTCATAAATTCTCAGCGCAAGTAGCGAATAGAGATGAAAGCGTTCCTCGTTATCTGGGACACATGGCGTGTCTTCCTCCATCTACGGGAACGGAAGCTCCAGTGGTGAAACCGGCAGCATCGCTGGCCAAAAACAGCACCACTTTCGCTACCTGAAACGACATCAACATAATGTCCAATAAGTTCTTTCGGCTGAGGCCGTAAGGGCAAAAAGACCAAAATGAAAACACCCCCAAAACGCTGTTTTTAGCGCAAAAACGCACGTTTTCCGTTGCTTTTCGCGTTTCTCAATAGGGGGATATATACGAGGGCAGATGTTACATAGTAGCCGATTAGGGGGCCACATACGAGGGGGGCTACAAACGAGAATTTAAAGTACATGGAGATCCCCACAATTATATCCCTCTTCTTCCCCTAACACCTTGCCGATGTCTGCATTCTTCACTCATACCTCATCTGGCTGTGCCACCCTTCCCATTGCATGCGTTGTTTTGCAGTGCTCCAGAAACTTCGCGTACTGCTCCTCACTCATGCCACTGCGCTTGTGCAATTCAGTCACCACCACTCCTGGACTGCAAAACAACAAAAACAAAGGAAGATTTGCCCCATTAGCTTATGCAAGAAAAGTCACCAGGATATTCACAGCAGCCAGCGCGTATTCTGTGGATACCGTATGATGTTCGCTCGTACAAACAAACCATGCTTTGTCCAACGAGAATCGTCTCTGCGCAGCCTAGCCCGTGTTGCGCAATTTACTACATGTACTGTACTCCTGCAGCATAGGAATACGATGGGGTAATTTGGGCCGGCTGAGGGATAATTCGAACCATCTCCATCTTTACTCAACTTGGAAGGAAGAAAGGAGAGGAGGAAAGCCCAGACACGGTGACCCGAATTGCCCCGGGCCGAATTCCCCCTCCCCCCCGGCCAAATTACCCCGTACCGTTATACAGGAGAAGAATAAATACACAAGCACTTACTTGACAGCGTTGACTCTGACGCCCCTACTGGCCACTTCCAGGGCTACACAACGCGTATACTGGTCAACCGCTGCCTTGGATACCGTGTACGCTAGGACGCCGGCAAACTGAAAGAATATTATAGGTAGGCTACAATAGCAACATCTCGTCTACAATATTGTACTGCACACATGACGTGGCCCTAGCTAGGCAAGGGGAAATTGTGTGTGACTCAGGTCATCCAGGTGAGTAGTTAGTTCAATGGTTTAGCCCGATCGCTTGGAACGCGGGAGGTTCAGGGTTCGACTCCTTGCTGGCACATCTGGTATATTTTCCTACTCGCTGCATGCATTTTATTTTGGTATTGTACTGAGTACAAAGATTTTGGGACTTGACGGTGGTAAAAGTGGTGGTAGTCAAACAAAATGCAAGGCACCATGCGGCTAAAATTTATCTACGACCTGCTCCATTGAACACACATACAATAGCAAACTGCACTGCAGTGCACATTGCTTCGTACGTACCGAGCGAATTCCGTTAACACTGGAGAGATTGACAACGTTTCCCTTGGTTTGCAACAGATGTGGCATGCAGAGCATAGTCAGATGGTATATGGAGCGCACGTTGGTGTTCATCACTCGATCGTACTGGGCCAATGAAGTGGTGTCGATGGGATCCCGTTCTATGATCCCAGCATTGTTCACCTGAATAACAAGTACCTTACGTTACGTCAACAATTACGATAGTCCGGGATAATTCCGGCCGGTTGCCGGGGCAATTTGGGACATCACCTTTATTACTCAGGCCAGTCAATAATAGTCCTTTTCTAACTGGAAAAAGGTTGAGGTGGTTCAATATACCCCATTACCCCACACTACGTATCATTCATACACAGTAGAAAAGGCCCCACTCGTAGCAGAAAGACATCTCATTTTTACAGTCAATTTACCAAATTGTCCAACTTTCCATATTTCTCGAGCGTTTTCTTCACCAACTTTTCTACATCTCCCTCGTTCGTGACATCACATTGAACAAGTAACGGCTACAAACAGTAAAAAGCAACCATGGTACTGGTACGATAGTAGTCTGACCAGTAAGTGGTTACTATGGAATTCAAGTCGTGTTGTGCAAAACAGAAAGACAACGCGAAATTTCTGTCCGTGCTTCACGTACTCCTATACTGCAGGAGTACACGCAAACTAGCAACACGACTTGAGTTCTATAGCGAACTCTAAGTGGCCAGACTAAGAAAAGTGACGCACTGAAAATAGTGTAATACAGAGGGGTAGCAAATAGGTAGCAACCACCCATAATTGTTGTTAGCGCAATGGTCCAAAGTACCAAAAGTAAAATTATATATAACCACTGTATTGAGAAGGATAGCGGAAGTAGTGTAAACGAAAGAGGCAATCACTGGTAAGAAATCGTACCAAATTATTGGATATCCAATTTATGGAGTTTTACGTTTCCAATCGATGTCCAATTTATTGAGTTTCGAACCCTAAAAAATTGAATAACCAATCAAATGAATTTTCCGAAAAAAAACCAATAAATTGGGGCGATTTCCTGCCAGTAGTCGTGCAATAGCCTCTTTAGTTTACACTACGTTCGCCATTCTTCTCAATACAGGGTTATATATTCTTGATAGTAGTACCTTGGTTCCGCCTGCCCTTCGCTCGCATTCTTGACCAACCAGACCCAATCGTTCCATGTTTCGACCGCACAGCGTCAAAGCGGCGCCGTTCGATGCAAACAAAGTTGCAATACTGGCTCCAATACCAGAACTGGCACCTGAGAAAGAAAAATTTGCACAATTTACGAGTTGCGGTAACGCGATTGGGTTGGACGATAGCGACCCCGCGGTGTTTTGTGAAAGTTTAGATCGGTGTCTATGGGTCGTCGACGTCACTTGTTGTCAATTTTTCTTTTCATTTCACTCGCTTCGTTTCGCTCCCAGATGATTATTGAACATCATGGTCGACGATTCCGTAGGCACCGATCCAAACTTTCACTAAATACCGCGGGGTCGCTATCGACCAACCCAATCGCGTTACCGCAACTCGTCCATAGTGCGCTACAAACACAAACAAACAGCGTACTGAGAGCTTTGGGTAAAACCGCCAAATTATGGTGGTAGGCGGATTTACCCCACGCTGCCCTATTTCTCGTTACCACTGAATGAATACCTGTAACTATGGAAACTTTTCCAGCCAATGCCATCGTTTCAGAAAGACAAAAGTGAAATACTGGCTCTTGCTTTATTGAGATCGCAAATTTCAATTCAGATCGTAGAGTAGGAATGAGCTTGATTTGAGCGCAACAAAGGCGTAGAAAAGAAAGCAATGGCCAATGGCTAAGAAGAAGACGACGAGAAGAAATTATTTACCAACATCACTGCTGATTGGGCATTTTTGTACAGTTGTGAGCAACAACAAAGAGATCAACAAAACAAAACAACGGCGAGGAGAGAAAAAGGATCCATCAGATATCCAGATTTTACCAGTTTTCAGAAATTTTTTCTGCATCATGGACGACTGAAGAAATGTGGTTCTTGCCTATGGACTGGAAAATGGCGCTAGTTCAAATATTTTTTTGTACGCAAGCATGGCTAATACGCAAAAGTACCAGTATGTTTTGCGTGTGTCGGGTTGGATTACTTCCAGTCTTTGACTTGTTTTCTGAAGAAAAGAATGTGAAATATTTTGAAACTTATGTTTTATGAACAGAAGGAAAGTTCTTCATCTTTTCTTTGTACACTGAGGAGATAGGGTACCATGGGGTAAAGTCAGCCACCTAAGCAGATCTCAGGTACCAGTAGCTGGAAACATAGCAAGTACATAGTATACCATGAGATAGGTCTACTGAAAGTCGGCCACCTATGAATCCAGTACTGGGGGGTAAAGTCGGCCAGCTATAAGAACTAACTTGATTCTCAAGCATATTTTTGAGACTGTTGGGGCAAATTTCAGGGTGCGCCCAGTGGCAAGAGAGGCAGAACACGTTGCCAAACTTGATCAGCTTGCTAATTGCTAGACAATCAACTCAAACTAGGAAGAACCTCACTGACGTTACAATGTTGCAGTATCCTTCAGTACTGGGAGGTAAAATCGGCCAGCCAACTTTTCCCATTCTTCAGTACAGGCGTTAGGTGGCCGAAATTACCCCACTAAGTACTGAAACTGTTTTTTGCTATATCTCTAGTCCCAGTGGAGCGAATTGGTTGAAACTTCGTCTGGGGGGTAGGGTACGATGCCCCCTTGCCGCCACATACAGGGTGTTCATATATAACATATAGGCTGTTTTTGCGCACTGTCTAAAGTTTGGTCATTTTTGACCTCTTTTTGAAAAACGTAACCCATGAGTTTGATGTAGCTCAATAGCTCATTTGAAAGAGGATAGTTCAAGGAATCGAGTGATATCCAGCATGTCTCAATCGGTTGCAAGGTTGCCAAGATATGCTGGTTTGAAGCTTAGGTGGCTGAAATTTCCCATGGCTGACTTTACCCCATGGTACCCTATATTGATGGTTTCTTTATAAATTCTGCTCTATATTTCGAAGAGGCCGTGTACATAAGATGCTTTCTGTCTTGATAGTTGGCAACCCTAGGCCAGTTGTTACTTTTGAAACTTGGTGTTGTTTTGTAACTGTTGTGTGTACCCATGGTAGTGTGTTCACAGTAATATTTGTGCATAGCCGTGTTAGTAAATTTTGCTGGAAATAACCTGAAATATGCGTAAAAAAGTGCGCAAAAGCTACTTCTGCTTGAAACAACCACAACAGCTCTTGTCTCATCTAAATATCACGGTACTGAACACTGTGCCACGGAACGACTTTGGCCATGCTTGCGTACACGGCCGAAAAACTTTCCAGTCCATAGGCAAGAACCACATTTCTTCAGTCGTCCATGTCTGCATCTACCGCATGTAGTCTTGTCCGTCATGTCGTAATTTCATTCAAGAAAAGCAAAAATTTCATTTATTTCTGCCAAAATTGAAAAATAATTACAGCCATCATCAGAAAAATCATAGCAGCCATTGAAGCCTTCAATTCAAGCAGCGCCGCGTTAACCAGACGTCCGTAACGGACGTCCGTCCGTCTGTGGGTTGTCGGACGGACGAACGAACAAGTACGGGTTGACGAACGGACTTACGTCCGTTACGGACGTCTGGTGAACGCGCCATCTTACCATCAATGGCCAGAAGGCCAGCCTTGAAACGGTGATTGGCTTGGTTGCTGCAATGCAAGCAAGCCCTTGGTTGCTGTCTCTGTTCAGTTGCTGCGATTTTATTGACCACTGGAGATAGGCACAGTTATGGTATATATAAACTAAGTCGATGTGATGATGGCTACTGGCTGGCAATGGTTCTGATATGGTTACTTTGCTGTTGATGGTTGGTTGCTAATCGTGGTTTATTACTGATGAATGGCAATGACATAGTTTGTTTAATGTTTAGGTACTGATGGTGGTTGGTTACGGATGACGTTTACTGGCGATGGTAACTGGCAGTGGTTATTGGTTATGGCAATACTGATGATGTTTCAATGAGGACAAAGAATTCGCTCACTGTGACGGTTTCGGGTTTACGATGGCAAAGGTGCTGTTGTTGAAACACGCCGCTATCGTACTGTATGTACTTTAGCCGCAAGATTGAATGCATGGTGGTGGAAAAGCGCGATCGATCAGATCAGAGCGGCGGTAATTTGTAAAAGACAACCAAACAACCAACATACATACAACAACCAAACAACCAAATGTGTGGACCTCTTGAAATTAGCTCCGCCAAAATGACGCACATGGTTTCTTTCTTTGCATTGTACCCTTTGCTCATTGTTAGGTGCGATCCTCCACCCTCTCTATCCTCCACCTTCCATCTTCTCTGTCTCCTCCAGATTGCGCAGAGCAGGTTGGTTAGACTCTCTGGAAGTTACGGTGTCCCTGTGTCCCTATAGTCGAACAAGAAATTTCATGAACCATTGAAATTTTTTCTCAGCCAATAAAAGACGTAGAGCACAGCGGTCAAACTTCCACGGCTAACTTTAGCTCGCCGTTCCAATAAAAAAACCGTTTGTCTCCAGCTGCTCTCAGTGTCGAGATCTCGCCAAATTCCTTCAGTACTGAAATCGTGTCACCATTTGGCAGACGCTAAACCACGCAAACCACGACACCCTGCGACCCTGTACGCCCGATGCGCATTTTCATCGTCTTCGTCACGTACGCTTATTCTGCCATTTTTGATTTTTCGGGCATTTGCGAGGTTTAGAATTGCCCATTGGTCCACGCCCAATTGGGCGATTTTAGTACTGAAGGAATTTGGCGAGATCTCAACACTGAGAGCAGCTGGAGACAAACGGTTTTTTTTATTGGAACGGCGAGCTAAAGTTAGCCGTGGAAGTTTGACCGCTGTGCTCTACGTCTTTTAGTGGCTGAGAAAAAATTTCAATGGTTCATGAAATTTCTTGTTCGACTATAGTTTCTGCCCCCATATGGTACAAACCCAGCATTACACACTGAAATAATTGAACAGTCGCTATGGGGAAGTTTGTTTTACAAACTGTTTTCAAAAAAGACTTAGGATGGGACTGAGGCTTTAGACTTAGGCATAGGCTGAGGCTTAAGCTGGGGGATACTTCTCTACATCCAATACCTGAGCCTCAGCCTAAGCCTAAAGCCTAAGTCGTGTTCATTTTGAAAAAGCCCAACTTGCCAAAAGGCAAAAGCCCAAAATGCCCCATAGATAGTGGCTGTTCAAGTATTCCACCAGGTAATGCTGGATGTGTACCATACGGGGGCAGGGACACAGGACACAGTAATTTCCAGACTGTATTAGTTAGGTGTTGAAGGAGGATGATGAAGGAGGATGGAGGGGGAAGGTACATAAAAGAATGAGGGATCGAGGATGAAGGATGGAGAATGGAGGGTAGATGGATGGAAGGTAGAGTGGAATATAATGGATGGATGGAGGAGAATGAGGATGGCAGGAAAGATGGAAGGTGGAGGATAGAGAAGGTGAAGGAGCGCACTAACAATGAGCACAGGGTACAATTCGAAGAAAGAAACGATGTGCGCCTTTTTAGCGGAGCTAGTTTCAAGAGGTCCACACTTTTGGTTGTTTGGTTGTTGCAAGGAGCTATAAGTAGAGGAGGCGACACTCGACCTGATTCTGGGCGTTGGCAGTGTCCGTGCCTAGCAAGGTTTCGACCTCTCTTCTTCAGGCATCCGTGGAATTCCAAATAGACAGAATCCAGCCAAGGTACGATAATGCGTATACCTCAACTTTCTTCGATCTTTTCAATGGTGGGGTCGGCGTTAACCCACTCCCAATTCGTAAGGCCAAAAATGACCATTTTTCAGATTTTTGACAAAAGTAGGGTATCTTACTGGCCTCAGCGCAACACGCACAGAGCCAGCCAAATGCTGTCCTTCTCAAATTCCACCACCAAGGGTTCAAGCTTCGCACTGGTAGTGTTAACTCCTTCCCCACCCATCTGGCAACCTGAGAAATTGATGGAAAACCGCCTTTTTACATGCATTTCTACCCAAATATGCTACCCTAGTGCAGTCAAGCAGGGAAATTTAGAGTACCCTACCCTAGTTTTATGCGTAGATTTCGAAAATAAATGTGGTTTTTTCATTTTCCTACGTTTAAGGCCTGATAAACCCGGTTTTTCACGTGTCTCGGATGGAAAAGTGTGCAAAAAGCAAACATTTTAAAAGTCAGGTACCCTGGCCTAATTTTATGTGTAGATTTCAAAAATGACCTTAATTTTTACATTCTTCCACTTTTAAGGCCTAATATTCCCGATTTTTTACTCAAAATGGCATAAAAAGATGCTATTTAGGCCTTAAGCGTGGGAAAATTGAAAAATTAAGCTCATTTTTGAAATCTACACATAAAATTACGCCAGGGTACCTGATTTTTAAAATGTTTGCTTTTAGCACACTTTTCCATCCGAGAACACGTGAAAAACCGGGTTTATCAGGCCTTAAACGTAGGAAAATGAAAAAACCACATTTATTTTCGAAATCTACGCATAAAACTAGGGTAGGGTACTCTAAATTTCCCTGCTTGACTGCACTAGGGTAGCATACTTGGGTAGAAATGCATGTAAAAAGGCGGTTTTCTATCAATTTCTCAGGTTGCCAGATGGGTGGGGAAGGAGTTAACACTACCAGTGCGAAGCTTGGACCCTTGGTGGTGGAATTTGAGAAGGACAGCATTTGGCTGGCTCTGTGCGTGTTGCGCTGAGGCCAGTAAGATACCCTACTTTTGTCAAAAATCTGAAAAATGGCCATTTTTGGCCTTACCAATTGGGGATGGGTTAACGCCGACCCCACCATTGAAAAGATCGAAGAAAGTTGAGGTATACGCATTATCGTACCTTGGCTGGATTCTGTCTATTTGGAATTCCACGGATGCCTGAAGAAGAGAGGTCGAAACCTTGCTAGGCACGGACACTGCCAACGCCCAGAATCAGGTCGAGTGTCGCCTCCTCTACTTATAGCTCCTTGGTTGTTGGTTGTTTGGTTGTCTTTTACAAATGACCAGAGCGGCAGTTTGAAAACTTGATTAATTACATTGATTGATAAGATTTACAATCACAATTTGGCACCACGTCTGATATTTTCTGATTGCACACGATGTATGAGATGAATCACTTGCAGAAGCCAACATCTGGCTCGTACAAATCGAAGGTGTACTGTGCTTTCAGTCCTGATTATGTCAAGTTTTGCGATACATTTGAGAAGGCAAAAGGCAGGGTAATGACTAATGGTGTATACTTAGTATTTACGGCTCATCTCATTCAGAGCTGATCATCGAAGATATGGCGCGTTCACCAGACGTCCGTACGTCCGTCCGTCCGTTCGTCAACCCATATGTGTTGACGAACGAACGGATGGCAGAACTCTATGAGTTGACGACGGACGTACGGACGTCTGGTGAACGCGCCAATATACGGATATATGGACGTACGCTGGGCACATCCATATCCATGGCTGTCCATGTTTACGTAACGTATGGTCAGCCATAGACTAGACACGCCGAGCGTACGTACATCCTGCAGCGCACGTCTCCAATGTGAGTGGGCCATAGTGCCACTTTTTTGCAAGGTTTTGTTTTTTGAAGGCATCAGCAGTATTCTCATTGCTCAACGCTTATGGCCTTTTGAAAGAGCTGAGGTTGTTCAGCCCAAAGAAGGCCAATAAAACTCAACTCTGCCAGTTTCATTCCCAGGATTACATAGATGCGTTGCAACAGGCCTCATCATCAAGAACTGATAATACTGGAGAGGAGCTGTTGGAAGAATATGGCTTCGGTTTGCATCTCTTTTCTGCCAAATACAAATATGTAGCTTTGATAGCGAGCAGTTGTTCAATGTTCAATGGTCAACTGGCATAATGTAATGTACAGTATGGCAGAGTTGTGCAACCGTGGGCCATGATTGACCAAGGTGCACATCTGCTTTGCCATGGCAATACAACCATTATGTGCCGGTTTACCTTGGGTGACTGTGAAATTGGTTGGCATAAGGATATGCTGCCTGTAATTTTGCATTATTTTTAATGCTTTAGGTTACGATTGCCCGTTGAAACCTGGACTGTTCGATTATGTACAGCTGGTAGCTGGTGCAACTTTGGATGCTGCAACTGCATTGACGATGGGCTCTTGCAATATCGCAATCAATTGGGGAGGTGGTTGGCATCACGCCAAACGGTTTTCATTCGCAGTTTTCCACTTCAAGCAGCTCGTGATGTTGCAGGTTTTGTCACAAGTGCAAGTGCAAGTTTTTCACAAGTGCGATACATGTTTTAGAAATGAGGCCAGTGGTTTCTGCTATGTGAACGATTGCGTTCTGGCCATTTTGAAAATGCGGGAACAGTTTCAGAAGGTTTTGTACTTGGATTTGGATATCCATCATGGAGATGGTATGTGCATACACTAGTGGACGCATCGAAATTCCATATGGTTTTATTTATCGATAACTTATACTTAGTTTTCAGGTGTTCAAGAAGCTTTCTGGACTTCAAAGAAAGTGTTCACAGTGTCATTTCATAACTTTGAGCCAGGCTACTTTCCAGGTACATATGTGCATACATATCCTTGATTTTATTTACTGTATTGTCAAATTACGTCCATTAACATGTGAAACGTAGTATGTAGTATGTACCTATTTTTACTCTTTTAGGAAGCGGCAGTTCTGCAGAGATTGGTGCCAGCAATGGCAAGAATTATTGTGTCAATGTGCCATTGAGAGAAGGCTGCACAGATGGACAGTTCACTCAAGTATTTGACAGGTGATGCATTGGTTTTTTGTCGATTTTCTCTTAGTTCTTCTCTCTCGGTCCGTCGAATGCTCCAATGTTTTCCAATTGCCTCTTCAACACGTCAAGAAAGCCCCCGAGGTACAGGGGTGTTGGTACACCCGGTAAACTGACCAACAGACCGCTTCCTCTTGAGTTCTCATTTTCTGCTTCAAGGCCACCAATGGCTGCCACCGTTTTGGGTGTAGTGACATCGCTGAATTCTCTGGAAAGCTCTAGCAGTTTGGGTATGATTGCATTTGAAAAGGCAGTGCCCAACTGTTCCCCAAAGTTTGCAGAAGAGCTACTGGAGGGATGGTTGCTCTGCAGATGTCTTGACAGTACCAATTCTTGCTGCACTCTTGCATTGTGCGCCAATGCAGCTCGGCAGTGCGGTAGGCTTCTTGCGCACAACAATCGCAGGTTTAAGGCTGGAATGAAAGATGGGGGTCCCATGAAGGTCTCAGACTGAACTTGAGATATTGGGGATGGTTCGAGAATTACTGCATACCGGAAAAGCACCACACACTGTGTACAGTAGGTACCTATTCTTACGTATTTGCAATGGGTAAACGACAGTACTATTGGTCTTTAGCGGATGAGCTGGGATCATGAGTGAGTCAAGCGCATGCCCTTTCACTGGAATTGAAAATGGTTGGGTAACCAGACCAGGAGGCAGAGCGCAGAGGAAGACTACATTTTACAGTCCTTTCCGAGTGCAGTATTTTTTGAACCATCCCTTCACTTGCTGTCGCCGCTGTTGCAGTTGCAGCAGATTCGCAGTTTCCTGTAGGATTGTGGCGAAGAAAGGAGCTTGGGTCACTGGTGCGGAGTGCACCTGGTCGGCTCCGTAGGCTGTGCGCTCACTGTCCTCCTCTTGCCGCGTTTGCAGCAGTTGAAACGAGAGTGGGTTCAGTCCGAACGGCATCGGCAGATACTGTAGGATGGGCAAACATGTGGAACAGTTGAAATTTTGGGATACTAGGAACTTTGTCCCAAAACTTAGACTTCCAGCCAAAAACAGGGATACCTTCGGACGGTCTTGGGAAAAAGGCTTTTCACTTCAGGGGAATTTAGGACAAATGTGGTTCAGATACAGAGGAGTGCTTTGTCAGAACCCCTAAATGTGGGTAATTTTTCGGACAGGGAATTTTTAGACAGATTTTTCCGTCCGAATTTTTTTTAGAATATCCACTCGATCCAAAAGTTTCTCTCTTTGCAGTGCTGTCGCTATGTAAGTTTGTCAGCAGAGCTTCTTAGCTTCGGTCCCAAAGCTAAAATATTCAGCCTGTCCCAACCCATCACATCGGTGGTCAAATCTTCTCTTTATCTCAAAATTTCATCTATCCCAAAATGTCCGATCCTACAGTAGATACCGCCGATCCCTCCTTCCTTCTCCCTCTTAGTCTCCGATCCCCCAATCAGTGATCGGAGGAATGAGAATGGGTCGGAAGCACTGGGGAGCTCCAAGTTGGAATCCACATCCACCTGACTGTCCGAGATGTAGTAGAAGCCCTTGGGCACTTTCAGCTTATCACCATTGGCCAGTGGCAACTCCATGAACAAAGCAAGATGACATCAAAATAAGGAAAGAATCGGGGAGGAATGATTAAAATGATCATTAAAATTAAAAAAATCATTAAATTAATCATTTAATCATTAATTAATTAATCATTAATTTAATCATTAATAATTAATCATTAATCATTAATCATTAATCATTAATCATTTAAATTATTCATTAAAATGATTGACATCTCAGTGTCAGTCAGGTCAGGTCTACTGAAGCCAGAGTACTTGGGAACTGATTCTTGGGACATGCCCAACCCCCAGCTAGTCGATTTGCAATAGTCTGCATATTATGGTGGAATGAATGAAACACTCTTTCATTCAGTTAGTTGATGTCATCTTGCTGGATGAAAGCTTCCTCTGGTGGGGCAGGCATGGACTCTGGTAAACCCAGAACCACACCACCTTTCAACTTTTCCTCATTGTTCAAGGGCAAATTAAGACCTCTGGAGAATAGGGTTCGCATTCCGCTGCCTGTGCCGGATGACTGAGGCTGAGGGGCCCATTCACATTGGAAGGAAGATGCGCTCGGTGTATGTACATATGCCCGCCGCATCCATGGCTTGTTCATGCCTTTGCTTTGCATGTGTCGAGCCATGGACACATCGAATGTATGCCCAGCACGTGTCTCCGATGTGAATGGGCCGCCCATGATGTTGGTGGTACAGACCTGGAATTTTACCCTGGAGCAAGGGGTGATTGAGTAGCTGCCCATCCACCAGTGTTGGCACTATCAACAGAAGGGACAATCCTGTATTCATTAGAGCCATATCATATCCTTTCTTCAGCAGATACGTACAGTACATACGTACGTAACGGATTGGTTTCAGTTCGTGTATAACTGACAATGCCAACTCTCAACAATGGTTGGATTGTGAAAGGTACAGTCTGTGAGACTGTGAGTGAGGCGGTTACACTTGACCTTGTTTCTGTCAATTGTTGAGGCCTTGTGTCTTGAAGTTTGTCTTTCAAACGGCACGTGATTTGGAGGTGTTGTGAGCGATATGTGTATCATATACTGACACACAACAGTACTGTGTTACAAGAAACGTAGGATGTACGTACGTACTACGTACAGTAAACATAAACTGTGTTTGTGTCATAGAGTATACCTTACGGCATTCGTACAGTATGTATGTATGTATGTATGTATGTATGTATGTATGTATGTATGTATGTATGTATGTATGTATGTATGTATGTATGTATGTATGTATGTATGTATGTATGTATGTATGTATGTATGTATGTACTTATGTATGTAGTGTCAAACCTCCACAATTTATCGACAAATGCACCCTTTACTGTTAGGTCTTGGTTTTTTTCAGCTTGATACCCACAATTATGTCCAATTTCCATCCCGAAGCTGTGGTTTTGCAATGTGGGGCGGATGGCCTGAGCTGTGATCCTGTTGGCGTTTTCAATCTCACGCACCAGACCTTTCTGCATGTGACCCGAACTGTCATGGCTTGGCAGCTGCCTCTATTGGTGTTGGGCGGAGGTACGTATGTATCGAATAATGGCATGGTAGGTAGAGAGGTACAGTACATACAATACAGTAATCAGCTGCACATCAACGAAATGCACCGCACAACTTTCCCTGTTGACCATGACAGCTAATACATACCTTTTGTCTGGCCAGTAAGAGTTGGCTATGCCATTCAAGGCGCGTTGCACAAAATAGATTCAAAAATGCGGATTTCTGTCCGTGCTTCGTGTACTCCTATTTAAAGTACATGCAAACTAACCTATGCTCTTGACTGCTTGAGTCCCATAGCCAACTCTCTCTGGCCAGACTATTGTGCGCTAGAAGTATTGTGTATGCTGCATGCACAGGTGGTTACAATATCGCCAATGCTGCCCGATGTTGGACGCAAGTCACTGCGGCTCTGCTCAACAAAGGGTTGGATGAAGACATACCAGAACACAATGTAAGGCTCAGCTTTGCAGACCGGAGCCATGACATGTGATTACGATGCAGGGTAATTTGGGCCGGGGATAATTCGGGCCACTCCCCAACCTACATAAGTATCAGTTGGGAAGAGAGAAATTATAGATGATCATCGAAAGAAAATCACCTTTGTGCGCTTTGCTATCCTACATTGGAGCCCGAATTACCCCGCATTATGTATCATAACTGGAAAGCTTTTTTTTGGGTGCAGAAATTTTGCTCATGTTTACCGTTTTGTTTTTTTGTTTTCCAGCTCTTCTCTCTCTATGGTCCCAGCTACAGTATCCGTGTTGCGGCAGGTAAAAGAATGAACGCCAATACAGAAGACTCATTGCAGGACCTTGTGGACAATATTCAACAGATGTTCTAGAGTAAGAGTGTACAGTAGGGCAGTCTCATGCTCATCCCCTTTGGTCGAGAATAGGTACCTGCTATCAGTTGTATCTTGGGGTTTTTAAATAATATGTACTAGTTCGTGTAATGTGCTCGTTCTTTCGTATGTACATGTATGTATGTATAGTACGTACGTATGTACATATAAATAGGTACAGAACAAGTACTGTATGTACCTACCTACTGTACATGCCGAATAGGAACGTTTCCACGATACAGCTGTACCGGAACAAAAAGGGCTTTGCTTTGCTTTTGCATATTTTGCATTTGGTCCGTACGTCACGTAAGGTGGTACATTTTCTTTTTTTTTCTACTGTAGGTGCAAGGGCAAGCCCTTGGTAGGTGTAGCAATGATAATTAGTCGATGCATTGATGCATAATCAATCTTCATCTTGGCGACATTTTCAGCTTTTTGAAACCCCGTTTATTCTGAACTACATGTTGTACATACATACTCTAACTCTATGTAGTAGCTTGAAATTGGACCGTGTCATTCCTTTATCTGTACAATTCTATACAGCGCCCCAACGCACAGAAAGAGATAAGTAAGCGCTGCCTATGTACTGCAAAATGAGCTGTCTGTGTGTATTGTGGTCGATCTACGTAGATCTTATATTTAGGCAGGTCATTACAACAACTATACTTTACGTACAACATAAATAGTGTTTGTATCGGTTTGCTTGTGTGTATTCTGTTAAGTGTTAACACCCGTATCACCGAACAACGCAATGTACTGTTGCCTGTATGTTGTAGGTACATGCTATTGTAGTACTATACTATGTAGCGTCACAAACATGCGTATTGCGCTTCTTTGTCGTATTCAAAGAACCACAGAGCTTTATTCTGGAATTTCATAGCAGAATATTTCCCGAAAAACAATTCGTATCTGTCGCTGTGGCTAATTTTCCCCATTTGACATATTTTGATTCTCCCTGCGCCCACACAGCCACGCAAAAAATAGAGGTTATACATAGAAGAGGAATGATCTCTGGAGATTATGGTTGGGTGTGTAGAAAATTCGCTTCTAGTAAATTATTGAAACGGAAAAAATTCAGCGGAACAAATTTATGAGCACCCTAATTTCATCTTCACTTCAGTTGGGCTACTGAGAAAAGATCCTTTGCCTCCATTGTCGAGCTCTACAACCAATTGTGCACTGCGTGCGTATGTACATTACGTACACACTGTTCGTATTCAACATACGTTTCTCTTGTTATTTTACGTATTTGAATAAACTTTTGAAAATGTGCAAATAGTACGGTGCCACATTATTGTCGACATGACCCAACATATTATATGTATGATTGCTATCTTTATTTCTGGGCAAAATGGAATACTACCTACCTACCTAACCTATCTTATAGGCTACCATATTCCGGTTCAATAGCGCTCCTTCATTATTCTGCTCCATTCGACGGTGGAAAATGGGTATCCACACCCAGTTTTTATATCCGGAAAAAATCCGTGACACCCGAAACTCGTTTTCCCTTAAAGCGCTATGCAACAACGGCGAGCAGATTTGCAAAAGACTTCTACTTTTAATCATGCGGAGCTGATTTGAAACACCAGACTGCATTAAAGTACAAAAGCGTCGCATTTCTTAAAACGACAGGTGGGATCGGTCAAAAGTCAAAAAACACGAAACTTCAATTCATGTACATCATTGGGTCCACAACGCTAATAATTCTCGCCTTATTGCCGTCATTCGGACTTGAAACCTGCAGAAAAAGTTTAGCGGGTAACACGATTACGTAGATTACTGTATGTACGTACGTACCTACATGCTTAAGAATAATATACGGCGTGATGATTTTTTTGTGAGCGCAGAACAAGGATGGAAGGGGAACGAGTTTGTCTTCGGCTCATTTGTCATGATGGATGATGAGAGTGGAAAAGCGGCATCTCTTTATCTGATCTTGATCAACGATGTTGTCAAAGCGTCCTCCAGTGATGTCGCCGGCACTGTCACCGTTTTGTCAGGAGATGCCAGCTTTAACCAAACCTACTCACTGCCCTCAAGCACGTCACTTAAAGTTAATGTAAGCAAAACCACCTTGCTGTACACTTTACGTTACTGTGCCGTTCGTGTTCAATTCTGTAACTCCTCCCGGATTTCGAAGTCTCCGACTCCAACTGGTGTGCAACCGTTGACAACCAACATAGCAGTTGTGCAACCGTTGACAACCGTGCCATGACGTACTTTTCATCATAGGTTGGTTGTCAACAGTTGCACAACTGCTTAGGTTGGTTGTCAATGGTTGCACAACTCCTGCATATATTGGTTGTTACGGTTGTACAACCAGTTGGCGTCAGTGACTTTGAAATCCGGGAGGAGTTAAAAATGCATTTTCAGCTACCATCCTACATGGTGGTGCCAGCGAGCAAATTCAGGGTCAGCGATCGCGGCTTTCGTCTTACCTCAAGCATCAGCATTAGGGCATTTCTGGGCCACGAGGATATTTACGGCGTTTCACTGGACGCAACCGCATTGCTTCCACTCCCATCGCTGGGCCTGGAGTATCGCTCCATCACTTTTCAATACCCAGACTACCCCAACCACATCTTAGTGGTGGCAACGCAGAGGCAGACAACCGTTCACATCACTGGCGGCTTGGGCCGCATTCGAGCTCGTAGTGGTGGTGTGAAGTTGAACGCGTTGCAAACGTTGATCTACTCGGACACCGTGGATTTATCTGGAGCGCTGATAACTGCGGATAAGCCGATTGCGGTGTTAAGTGGCGGCTCTTGCTCAAAGGGACGAAGGGCGGACAGGTGCGATTACGGCGCGCTCATGCTTCCTCCCATTGACGCGTGGGGCAGCGACTTCATCGTGCCGAGTATGCGAGGCTTTCCCCTACAAAATGTGACTATTGTTACTGGGGAAAACTCGACGAATGTGTCAATACTCGACAACCGTAATGGTGCTAATCAAAACAACAGCAGCAAACATGCACCACTTCATTCATTAGCGGAGGCAGGTCAAGTGCTCCATCTGCAACTGAACGGAAGTCGACAAATTTCTTCCACAAACCGCAGGCCCATTTTCGTGGCCAGAGTTGGAGATCGAATCAGTTGGCTTTCAGACGACCTGGGCGACCCTTCGCTGTCCCTTGTGGCACCCCTTAGGGATCGTTCACAAATTACGTCAGGTGGTACTCTCTCAGGCCAAGTCCATGGCTTTGATAACGTTCGCCTTTATTATGTTACGCAGAAAAAGAATCATGGCTTGCTTGCCCCCTTTCCCCATGTTGACCATGAATTGCGTCAGTCATATCACCCAGGCCAGCCGCTCACCCAAGAGAAGTGGGTGGGTCCCCCTTCCACCCTGACGCAATTTGTAAACGATCCCTTAGCAGCTTCGCATGTGGCAATAACCTCACCGTGCCCACGTTTGGCTTTCACGAACGCGAACGCTATTCGCACGCGGACGGTCATTGGCACCGAATCAGGTTTCGGCATATCCTGGAGATTATCGCCAGATCCAGTGATAAAACAGCGATCCAGCTGGATGGTCGCTTCCTCTCCGATTGGTCAGACGTGACGCCGCAGTACGCGGTCAGCAGGACGACAGTTACAGGGGGAATCTGGCAGGAATTTCCTTGTGGGGATACAGGTTTCAACATTATTCTTGCATTATTTTGGAGGCAACTAAATCGTAGAGGCAAAATCAATTCATGAAGTTAGATCGAAAGAGAAACAAATTTTACTTTGTACGTATGTACATACATACTATACGTTACGAATATACTGCCTTTGCCTTGTTCAAATGTAAGAAAGTCGACACTTGACTCCTCCATTCCATACCACGAAACTTCCGCCAGACTCCCCCTTTAACAACGAGAGTCTGCACCGAATCAGCTGCAACTGGACAGTCAACTGCAAGTACAGCGTTACGGTGTACGGCTACGGCTACCACGCGGGATACGCGGTACTCGTGGACGCGGCTGCGTCAACTGCCTCAACAAACCACCACAGAGCATTGCTGGAATTGGTGCGACTAAAATTATTATATGTGATGATTGCGACATTAATTAATATTATTATATTGAAATGAGCAGTAAGCAGCAGTACTGTATGATAAGTATGGAGATAACCTTATGTATGTGTACTTAGTTCCTAGTGCAGCTGGGAACTGTATGAGGTTTATTGAGAGCTGCAGGAATGTCGATCTTTCGCTTTTTATTGCTCAAATTTGAAACGATGCTTTTTAAAGATACAATACATTTATGTGCATACTGTACAGTGTGTACAGTTTATGTGGTTGACCTGCTGGTTGAATTTTTTTGGACTCCATTGTGTTCCCGGTACAATGCACGATGCAAATATTACGTGTAGTAAAAGATACATAACGTTCAAAACTATAGCAAGATCCGTTGACCAGTCAGTTCACACGTATTGTTATTGTATACATATAGCCAACGATAGCTTATAGCTACTGTAGCTACCGACAACATTTTTTCTTTGGCTTTCGCTTTTGTTCCCTGGAATCGTAGTAGTCATGATGGTGAAGCTGATATGCTGGAATCTCCGCCATCTTCCCTCGTTTCTCATCGTCCGCCTTCTCTTTCAGCTTGTTTCTTTCGTAAATTTCTGGAACAAAAATTAAATGCTTGTAAAACAAAGTCTGAATGAACTCTTTCAATTTTCGAACGATATGATAATAATATGTAATGTAGGCCTACTGCGTGCATTTAGGTCCGGAATTGCGTGCATACCTGCGTAGTGCTAATAGCTAAATCTAAACTTCTCTTACCTGTAATTATCGTGTTGAAGGCTTTTTGCACGTTTGTGCTGTCCAAAGCAGAGCACTCAATGAAAGACATGTTGCGGCACTCTGAAAAACGTACAGATTAGGGGAATCAGTTCCAAAAATTTTCATTTTTTTATCGAAAAAGAGCAAATCAAGGAAAAACAGTCCGACACTACCCCAGGCTATCAAATCAACCCCTGCCAATTTTGTTCTAAGTGGCTCAGAGCAATCCACATGGCGAAAGAACGTGACGTGTAGTCGTCAGTTTAAGTCGGGAAGTGTGAATAAATACTGTACAAATTTGAGTGCCAAAGACAATGCACCTACCCGCAAACTGCGCTGCATCTTCTGAGGACACGGCGCGAATGTATCGCAGGTCCGTCTTGTTGCCCACCAGCATGTGGGCGGCGTTCTTGTCCGCGTGATATCCGGCCTCGCGCACCCAATGGTCCAGTCGCTCGAAGGAGACTGCCTGTAAACAAAGAAACCTCCAAAACGACCTCATCAAAGCACTCAGCGTTCAGTTTCTTCAAGTTAAGCAGTGTTCGATTGCCTTGCTGGCACATCTGGCAAATTTTTCCTTCTCGATTTGCAGTTTACGTACCTTTGAAATGTCATAGACGAAGATGACCCCCATAGCGCCGCGATAAAACTGCGAAGTGACACAGCGAAAGCGCTCCTGGCCAGCCGTATCCCAGATCTGGGCAGAGATCCGCACTCGACCACCGTCCACCGTCACCTTTAACACCGCTCTATGTACATTGGTACGTACATTTACGAAGGTACTTTGTGAATGTAAAGCTACTGTACGTACAGCTTGCATTCACCGATTTTTCTGTGTACAGTAGGGGTGCTCGACTTACGTACACAACCCGTTTCGTACCCCGGTTTTCGTACCCTGCTCGTTTGGTACAACAAAATGCTAGACAGAGCAGGCACGGCACAATGAATGGGCAATAATCGTTACCGTCAGTCAAGCCAGTCACACCTGGGCAGTTGCGAATTCCACACCGATGGTAGCTTTGCAGTCGAGCGCGAACTCGTTTCGAGTGAACCGCGACAGTAGACTGCTCTTGCCCACTCCCGATTCTCCTACCAGCACCACTGAAAAAGAACGCAACACACCATGAGAACGCCTTTTAGTATCGGATCGGTTCGGATCTGAACCGCATGACGAACAATGAAGAAACACAAATACGTACATACTATACTAATTACGTTACAGAGTTAAAATAAACAAGCTGCTAGCAATTTATATTTCTTTTTTCGTTCACCTTTGAAACAGTAATCATAATCCCCGGATGAGAGCATAGCCGTCTGATTGGCTAATGGAAGAAACTTGAGTTGAATTTATTCCAGCGACCAACGAAGTTGCATGTACATAGGAGCATCAGCTAATTTTCCTCTCAAAATTAGTAGTTTAGCAGACGCGTAACGTGTACGTTATGCGCAAGGATAAGGATCCTTCGGGGATAAAATTGAAGCGAAGAAAAAGGCAAAGTAGGGAAATATTTATTTACTGAGGCTGGAATGCTAGTGCAGTATTTCAAGTATTGGTGCGCGTCAAAATCAATGAAAGAAAAGCTGCTTGATATTCCATGAATACTGTACGCCACGCTGACGTCAAATTACTGTACAGTTTGTTTACAGTTTACATCTGTATAGTTTGTTTACACACGCTTGTTCTGTTACGCATCGCAATCTTAGTTTTTTTTATTTTTATTTAGCTGCCGGTGCAAAAGTCAAACACAAATAAATATTTCTGTATGTATCATATTATTGCTGTGCTGTAGGTGAGATATGGTGTCATGTCATGTCAGCTAGTGCCAAATGTGCAGCTTTTTCACTGTCGCTCAACAAAGCTCATGGATGTAGCAATCAAATTACTACTGAATTACCGTTACGAAATTATGATTGAAACAGGTTCATCGTGCCTGCTTTTCAAGCGTACGCAGCAAGTAATCACGTGCACGTGCAGTAGCATGAAGTAAAACCACACTGGCTATGCTGCGCTGCACGTCAAAGCACAAGAATTACGCCAGTTGGTCCATATTGAAGTAATACTATAGAATTGAAGTAATACTATAGAAGTAATATTGAAGTAATACTATAGAATTGAAGTAATACTATCTTCTTCGACTTACGGGACTTCTTCGACTTACGGGACTTCTTCGACTTACGGAGCAATACTGTCGTCATAAAAAAGTGAACGAAGAAGGAAAAATTTAGCAACAAGCAGAAAAATTGAAGGAAGAAGGAAAATTGAAGGAGGGAGAGGACTGTGCCAAGGGGAGATTCAACTTTCTCCTTTGCCGTCTGCCAAAATGTCCGCCGCAACGGAATCAGCCGATATGAAGACCCCACTGAAACCGTGGCCTACCCAATCCGCCTACACCTGCTCCTTCTGTTCCAATACGCCCCAAACTGCTATGATCAGGTGCTGTATTTGTGCGGATAGTAAGGCGTGCATCCCTTGCGCTTTCCCCGCCCTCAAGGAAGCGATTCAGATTGGTGCCTCAACCAGGAATAACAAAGCGGAAACAGCCAGAAAACAGGAGAACAATCTTTATGCAGTGACCTCCGCGCTCACCTCCTCGAACGCGAATTTCAGCTTCCTCTGCCTGCAATGTTCTACGCGCCTGAAAAGTGAGACGGATGAGGCCTCTTTCTCTACCCCTGGAGTTTGCCAAACCGCTGGCACGATCAATGAAGGCCCCACCCTGTCCCGACTACAGCAAGACGTGTCCAACCTTTCGGGACAATTCAAAGAATTCGTGGAGGAGGTTAGAAGATTGCGAGAGGATAAAGAGAAGGAGAGGGACGAGAGGGAGGAAGGCGAGCTGGTGGAGAGCGAGGATGTGGGTGGCGACTGGAATGTGGTGGTGGGAAAGCAGATGAAGCGCCGTCAGCATCAAGCCACCACTGGTCGCCGCCCTTTCCCTCCTGCGCCGAGGTCCTCTGCACCTGGCGGTCCTTTCCGTCCAGCCCCCCCGCGGCTCCTCGCGGCTCCTCTGCGGCTACACGCGTCTCCTACGCTGCTGCTACGTCTAATCGCAATACCGCTGGCTTCTCCCACTATGCCGCCCAGCATTCTACGTGGGAGGCGGACAGAAGAGCGGAGGAGCTGCGTAACTCTGTTGCAGTTCTGGGGATGCCAGAATCGAAGGAGACTGGCGTGAAGGCAGTTCAGGAGGAGGAGTCTGCTATGCAGGAACTTGCGCAGACTCTTGGCCTCCCTGACCTCCTCCTGCCAAACTTCAGACGACTACCAAAAGGCCCACTTGCAAAAAAGGAATCACCCCGCGTCATCATGTGGCATCTGGGAAGCGAATACATGCAACGCCGCGCACTGCAGTCGTCCTCCCTCCTGAAGGACAGTGCGGCTTTCAGTTCCGTCTTCCTCAGGCCGCCGCTCTCTACGCAAGAGAGGAAGACGGACGCTGAAACGCGCTGGCGTTGCAGAGAGCTCAACCGACAGTTGCACGGGCAGGACTACAGTTACGATACGCTCTCTGCTGCTACTTCGAAGTTCGTCGTGAAAGGAGAGCGATACGCATCGCGTGTTTTCAAACTGCATCGAGCTACTGCTGAGGATGAGTGGCCGCGGCAGGGAGTGCCGCCCTCTGCTGAGGAACTTGTGAATCTGCAGTTGGCTACCAT